>JASAMW010007010.1:0-15323 GCA_030247985.1 Epsilonema sp. ZAB3_2
AGTTTGACAGGGCTGGGAGCGGGAATATTTGTACATCAAGGTATGTATGGAGTATGGACGAGTTGCGTTGTCGCGATGATGGGGGTTGGTCAATAAGGACCGTCGCGGTACTTAGTGTTAAGTTTAGATAGATTGACGACGGGGCTGGGAGCCCAGGGGCATGACAAGAGGCGAAACGTCAAAGTCACCAGTTCACCCAGACTCGGACAGACGAATTGTTTCGTTACAATGTTGTGGGAGCAACTTGGGTGAACTGGCTAGTTTGACGTTTCGGATGGCCATATGTACTCCACAGTAGTGTCACCCTACCACGACAAAACCTTTCACCGTCCATACAGCTGCGTACTATTTTATTATTATTTTTCAGCCCTTAGACGCGCACAGTCTGCTACGCCCCGAGGCAATCGAAGCCTGGTTCTACCTGTACCGACTAACGGGGGAGAAGATCTGGCAGGATTACGGATGGAAAGCGTTTGAAGCGATCGAGAAGCACGCCAAATTACCAAACGGGTAAGGAAACTACAATAAGAGTTACCTATATAACCCTGTTTTGTGTACATACTTTTTGTTTTGGCTTTATGGAAAATCAGCTAATGTTTCAAAATATTGATAAAGTTGAGCACGCAACTCAGTCCACCAATGCTTCGTCGAGTTGTTCTTTTCTGGAAAAACTGTTTGAAAAAATGCATTTTGGTCGCGGCGACCTGCGAAATAGAGGAGGGGTTAAAATTTTTTCGCTCGCTCCATATTTCGCTCCCTAAATGACTGAACGACGTGGACGTCCCTGTCGGCACCGATCTATCTTACACTTAAATACCGCGGGCCAACTCACAACCACCCAAAAGTCATAGCACAACTAGTCAATACTACTGCTTCTGAGGGGAATCGAACCTGCGAGCGAGAAGCCTTTCTTTGAGGGCGATTCTACCGCTGAGCCACAGCCACCGGTGTTATTCAGGTATTCGTCCGTGCAAAACGTGAAGAAGATTCCGGTGGTGCACAAGGATCACATGGAGTCCTTTTTCCTAGCAGAGACTCTCAAGTATCTCTACCTGCTATTGGCTGACGATCAATCCCTACTGCCGCTCACCAAATATGTGTTCAATACTGAGGCCCATCCCCTACCAATATACTCAGAATAGTAGGGGAGTTTCATAAAATACGTCACGCAAAAAGCATCAGTCGGCACCCCCTCCCCCTACTTCACGCTTTGGCTTTTTAGCCACTACTTCTTGTATGCTTATGTGCACAGAGTGACACATCGTCACGCTAACGTCACATCCGATCCAACCCCTCCCCCCTTTTTTGCGTGACGTAATATATGCAGCTAAACGGTCGACATGCTTGTAAGTTATTCACGAGTTGCGTTGTCAGTCAGTGAGCTAGCCGCGAGGTCGCTCTTATTTACCCGCCCCAAACCCTCTAGTCTTATAGCCAGGTAGAAACATCAACGAAACGGGTTCACCCGACGACGAATTTTTTTCGTTTAGTGTATTGTGGGAGCAGACTCATAGATGGGCAGACTGTCGGAGCTCGGTGTCCTAGGGTTGGGGGTGAGGTACGATGTGGTACGATATGGCCGGCTCGCCATAGGCGAGCCCAACTGGGGGTCTGGGGGCGGGTAGCCCCCAGCCGGGGATCCAGGGGGCGGAGCCCCCTGGTAGGGGTCCAGGGGGCAAAGCCCCCTGGTCCCGCCGAAGGCGAAAATTTTTTTTACAGGTACCATTAAAACCTCTATTTAAAGTGGTCTCTGAAATTTGGTACACTAAGAACTGTTTTATAATACATGACACATTCAAACAACATCAATGATCCAAGCAACATGATCATGCATGATATGGATAATCCTATTCCAAGCAAAGTTCTAAACAAAAAAAGGAAAGATGAGATGAGGTAAGTATTCCTATCCTGATTCCTGGAAGAGTATGGTGGACATGGTGCATGACCTGGCTACAGCAGAATCCAAGGTGCACAAATATTCACATATTCCAGATGCACAAATATTCTTTGCATGATTATATGAGGACAAAGAGATTGTCATAGTTCTAGCAATGAACTTGCTCGTGTTTTTCATCATATCCTCACAAAGAGAACTGGTGGCGAGTAACTGTTTAGCACATTTACTCTCAATGGTTTCTTTCTCTTCTTCATGATTGATCAGCATGATGTCTTCCATATCATCTTGCTAAATTCTGGATGATAAAGGTGCAAATGTTGCACCATACAGTACGATTGTTCTTTGGTGTTGCTTCTTTTTCTTTCACTTTGGGTTCTTGTGTTTGCCATCATCACTGCACTCACTCGTACATATTTGACTGGTTAAAGCATCACAGGCACACAGGAGATCCTGCTGGGGTAAGAAGATCACTGGAATCTTTGGAAGCAATGAATGCTACTTCAGGGTCTGTTGTACCAAGAAAAACAACATTTGGAAGAAGCTGCCTCTTTTGAATGCTGCTAATAGAGTCTAGAGAGTGATGCTATGCCAGATACTCATTGTTTCATTAGAAGGTGAATGAAAACTGTTTCTTTTTCCTTTTATTTTCACATTCCGTTCCATCTCACACATGGTTCCCATTCAGAGAGAGGGATCGCCTGCACCACTGCACACCCAAAATTCTTGCTCTCCTTTTGTTGCGTGTGCCCAAAATTTTTTCTCTTCTCTGCACACCTCCAAAAAAATTTTCTTCCCCCTATGGACTACCCCAAAAAATCTTACGATGTGCTCGGTTAGCGGGCTACGATGTGACGATGTGCCCCCTGAGAGCGGTGTCTTTTTGGACACCTCCAGACACGTCTGCCCATCTATGAGCAGACTGGGTGAACTTGTGACTTTGATGTTTCGACTGACCATTAGACTGAAAATCTGGTCTTGCGACCAAGACAACTCAACCCTTGGATATTTTGGAAGGGTTGTAGACAGTGTAGTAGACATGTGGGAACTGTTGTTCACCTTTATTGTTGTGTTATGGCCAATGTCGATGTCCAATACTAGGCGACCAGAAACAAATGCGATTCCATGACTTTTTAACAACAGGTGAAGGTGGTAATGTTTGCGTGCTTTCCTTGATTCTGACGTGAATTTTTGAAGCATGATTTATTTCAAGTTACGCATGAGTGCTTGCTGCAAATTCAAGTCTGAATTTCAGAGTACTCGATTACGTTTTGCTTGGGTTACTGTAGCTTTTTTACACGATTTCATGTCGTTCATGTCTTTTCTTTTCATTGAATAGGCTGTTTGCCTGCTAGGGTGTGGTTTCATCGTTTGTGATAGAAGCGTGCCAGTGGTAATTTATTGGATTAGGAAATCTAACGTTGAAATTTATTTTGGCGTATTGTAACACATTTTCTGCTTTTCGGCTTTAATGATTACAGGTCTTTTCTGTTTTATGTGCTTTGTTTTTTGTCTATCACACCATGCCGCATTATTTATTATTTGCCAGAATTGTTTGTACATAACATACATAGGTACTGTAGGTACTTTGTACTGTTTCAATTTTTCGGAAAAAAATATAATTATTCATTTCTTCTCTTTGTCAACGCAGAAATTTATCTATGCACGATTCGTGAATGAATGCTAATTCCAAACACACTTCACATTTTGCATTTTCCTCCACAGAAAACAACTGTAATCCTTGCCGATGGATGAGTTTCATAACTGAATCAAAACTGTAATGAACAAAGTGCACCTCAATGAGCAGCTGGCAAATTGGGGTGCGATGCCACTGCAGTTTCTCAAGCCATTCGTATTCGGCTCCTTCAATGTCCATTTTCAAAATATCGATGTGCTTATGGCCTAGTTTGTGTAGAATTTCCAGGTGGGAAATGCTGGGATGAAAGTTTTTGTTCCCGACATCAGGGACGGTTTTCCTATTTATGGTCTCAGAAAGCTTCCATGGAAAAAATCTTGCACGCGGAATCTTAGCAAATAACTTGCGGTAGGTGGCATTTGGATCGAAACTGAAAATATCGCATTTTGCGCCAATTTTCGTGGCCACGTCCATTTCAAATGACACATCTCCTCCAACGCCAAAACTGTAAACTACACATGACGAGTCTTGAAGGCGCCAGGGGTTGCATGTCCATTTTCCTCCATCTCCCTTATTGCCCAGGCGCACCTGAAAATAATTGCAATACTGTATGAGTAAATACCGTATTATTTTAAAATATTATTATTATTTACATATTATTATTTCCTTAGTTCATGGACAGTCAAAAAGAAAATGAAAAATATACAGGGTGTCCCGAAATAAACCGGCCACCTTTCCGGGCAGCATGACTCTAAAAGCCACTTAGTTATGGGCAAGTGACCAGGGCGCAGCAAGTTTTAGTAGGAGAGAGAGGGCAGGGGTCAGAAAAACTTGCTTGTGTGCTGCGCGTGCGCGAGAGCGAAGAAGTGAACATACTAGACGAATCAGCTGATTATACATAATTGGCAATGAAAAGCTACATAGAATAGCCAACTCCAAGTACTGTACACTACAGACTTTGATCTTTGCACCTAGCTGAGCCTGCTTGACCACTTGCTCACCCATCGTAGCGAGGTAAGTTTTCTTTGCGACTTCGTTGGGCATTTGCGGAAGCGTGGATGGCTTGATCGTTCAAGTTCTTTCAGTCTGGTTCATTCTTTATCTTGTCCTTCATTTCTTCGCGCAATACATCAAAGATGTATTCTGGCGATTCCGAGTTTTCCGAACTGCCCTGAGGTGAATTCACTTCTCCTGCACCAGCTCCTTGCACTTGTAGAGACTCTGACTCCATTTCCATCTCTGCAGCTGGAGCAGGGGCTGGGCTGTACTGAGAAACTTGATTGTGAGAAACTTGATTGTCAGGGGTAAATGTTAGATTACAAATGGGAGGAGCCATTCTACAGACGCACAAGTATGAGCGTGAAAAAAGGATGGACAATCGATGATACACAGATAATCCTTCCGCTGTGTCTTTTGTGCAATGTTTGACCTGTGCAATTTATCCCCTGAGGCCCATTGTGCCTGTCAAGTGCGGTGGACACTAGCCGGTCAGCGTGGAAAGTGTTCCTATGAACGGGGACCGGTTTTTAGTACGGCAGGCTGACCCTGCCCATAACTAAGTGGCGTTTAGAGTCATGCTTCCGGGCATGTAACTCTGGAACGACACTTTGAGATTTTCATGCGGTTTTTTTATCTTGTAGCCAGGGCTTTAACTGAGATCTGTACAAAATTTTAGCTTCGTACGCCCAGTGGAAGGTGCTCAAGCACCTTCTTTCTCCGGCGGTCAAAAACGAGGGTTTTTCTAACTGATAGTGCCGATTTAGTGGTCTATTGTGCATGGGTCCAAGACATAATTAGTCTCCTAATGAAAAAGAAGTCCCAAAATGCTAGGAAATGTGAATCTCACGTAGTAACCCCAATTCCACCATAGCAAACGCATGGAACAGGGTATCTTGAAAAATTAAGGCCGAATTTTTCTCCATACTGAAGAAAAACGTCGATTTTGAATTTCGAGATTCAAACCGTCGTAATTTCCGAAGTATGTGGACCAAATAGCTGAAATTTTGTACAGATCTCAGTTGAAGCCTTGACTACAAAATAAAAAACCGCATGAAAATCTCAAGTGTCGTTCCAGAGTTACATGCCCGGAAAGGTGGCCGGTTTATTTCGGGACACTCTGTACATAAATCATGGAAACGGTGCAGCCGGGATTTACCGGAGCCGGAGCCTGGGTCCATAAAATTTAATATATAATTTAATAATAATTTAATAATTTAATATAGCCAGATATTTAATATCTTCATACATTTCTTATTTTCTTCCCGGATTTACAAACCTTTGTAGGGCAATCGACCGATGGCGTCCCAGCCTTGCTGAAAATCTGCCGAACCCTCTTCGACTGCGTATTTTTGGAAATGTTGTTCATCCACTGCATATCCAGTAGAATGGCATCGTTCACCATCTTGTTGTTTGCGCTGCGGAAGCAAATTTGGGCCAATTGGTCTTGAAGCCCTAGGGGATGAAATGGGTGCGTGAAGAGAAATAGCATGATTGCAAGCACGATAGCACCCAACACAATTGAGCATCGACCAGTACTAGTAGCTGATGCACAGGTAAGAGGATTTGCTTTTGCCATCTTCCAGCACAAGCTGTGGGTGTATCCTCCTGGTACCCGTGAGGTGAGACTACGAAATTATCTTCTCTAATGTGTTTGCTTTTATTGCCGGCCCACAACATAATAAAACGATCCAGTTTTCCCATGGCCATGATAATAAATAATCGTTATTCAAACATTGTGGTATGAATAAAATATGCCAAAAATGAATGCAACAATAATTTTATAGCATGTACTTGTTATGCAGAAAAAGTTCGCTAAGAACACGAACGAAACAGAACGGCATAAACACAAAGTATAAAACTTTTGTAGACACGGGTGAAGGGTGTAAGCAGCAAAATGTCAACATCAATAGCATCATTGTGTCCAACGAGCTGCGTGTAACTGCCTCAGGTACGGGCCCAAATTTTGAAAAACTCCACTACTCCACTTGGGTGCAACTACAGTCAGCACTGCCAAACCCTCCTGCCAAGAGTGTAACTGTTTGGGATTGGGAGGGCGCTGATTACGAGCGAGCCAAATTCGAATTGCTTTATTTCCCTGATGGCACTAGCCGGGATTTGGCGCCACCCATGTTTCAGCAGCTTGCGACGTGTCCCCATCTGATGGTGTTACTTACCTCGCTGGCCTGTTAGCACACGCGCAAACTGTCTCTGTGTCACACAAACCTGTGCGCATAAAGAACAACATCTGCCCATGGATGTCAAAATCCCTCCTACGTGTCATTCAGAGGAAAAATGCTGCGTATCAAGAACACAAGCGCAACCCATCCCCTAGGACCTACCACACGTGGCAAAAAAATTCCAAAAAAGCGAAGTACGAATGCCGCGCCGCCCGAAGAAAATACACCACTTCGGCCTTTGAGGAGGTGGATACACTTCCAAAATTTTGGCGTTTGGTCAAAAAATTCATTGGGCGCGTGTGCAGCATTCCCCCTCTTCGCTTGTCCCCAACGGTTACGGCTGTGTCTGATGGTGAAAAGGCTGAAGCACTGTCCAAGCAATTCGTTTCTAACTTTAACACCGCGGTAAGCAACTCCCCCACGATCATCCCTGGCCCAGTGCATGATAGCTGGCGCTGTACTGAGGGAGGCGGAAGTGCTCGAGTATCTCTCCCAATTAGACAACAGCTGCGCGATAGGTTTAGACGGTATATCCCCCCGATTCATCAAAGCACTCCGCTATGAGCTGGCAAATCCCATCTCCATAATCTTGAACTCATGTCTCGAATCTGGTTCCTTTCCCCAGCCCTGGAAGTTGGCCCGCATTGCCCCCATCCCAAAGGTACCGGGGACAAATGACGTCAAGGAATTCCGACCCATTTCTGTACTCCCATGTCTCAGCAAAGTGGCAGAAAGATGGATGTTCCGTGTGCTAACCCCTTCTATCTTTTCCAAGGTGGCTCCCAACCAGTTTGCCTTTTCCAAGGGGAGAGCGGTTGAGGATGCTTTGGCATATGTCCAGTTTCTCGTGGCTTCCGGGTTTCGCACTTGCAAAGCTGCTAATAAGGGTACAAAAGTTGCATTACTTTCACTGGACATTGCTAAAGCTTTCGACCGCTGTCCTTTTGGTGGTATCCTGGAAATCTTGCAGTGCAAGTTTGGGGTCCCCGACTGGCTTCTAATTCTAGTCCGCTCTTTCCTAACTGAACGGAAGCAAACTGTCCAAATTGGAAATGAGCAATCCGAAGATGCCACTGTCCTATCTGGTACACCCCAGGGCTCCATTATATCCCCTCATTTGTTCAACGCGTACATTAGCGGTGTGCTGTCCGCCTCGGTGTCTCCTGATTGTATTAGTTGGTCGCATACGCAGATGACCTATTGTTGATCAAGCCCATCCCCACGGCGCATTCTGAACTTGAGTTGCACGCGGACATAGAACTTGTTTTGAGTGCATACTCCAAACTTTCCCTTGCAATCAATCCATCCAAATCCCAACTACTCATCTGCAGTGCTGCCAAACGAATCCCACCTCTCCACCACCCTATCATTATTCAGGGCTGCGCCATCCCAGTCGTCGATCTACTAACAAATAGGGCTGATGTCTGTGTGTCTGTCTGTCTGTCTGTGATGCAATAAACTCGCTCAGTTTTGCAGCTACAGCATTGACCAATGGCTCATTCGAAAGCTTATAAGCCCAAGGGCGCCAGGAAGGCCTTCGATTTTTGATCTTATCAGTCGATCGCCAATAATCAATCGATAATCAATATTTTAGCACTAAAAGCGCGCAGATTCACTCATACTCACTCAATTTTGCACCTACAGTATCAATCCATGGCTCTGTTGAGAGCTTTATGTCCTCGAGGGCGCCAGAAAGGCCTTTGATTTTTGATCTGATCAGCCGATCACCAATAATCGATCGATACTCGATATTTTAGTACTTAGAGCTACAGGCTGCAGTTACTTTTCTCCGTCTTCCAAACATCCAGGCTAAAATATTCAAACTTTGCAACAGAAAAAGCAAACCGAAGCCCTTCGATTTTTGATCTGATCTGCCAATCACCAATAATCGATCGATAATCGATATTTTAGTACTAAAAGCGCGCAGAAACTAAATTAGCAGGTTTTACCGCCAGCAGTTGCAAATGGTCACGCCCAAAAGTGCACACGAGACTAAAGGGCGAGATGTGCCAAAGGGTTGCCAGATCTGTAAAGGGGTTGCCAGAAAGCTAGATGTGCAAAAAGGGTTGCCAGACCTGCAAAAGGGTTGCCACATGCGCAAGTTTAGCCTGCTGATGTGCAAAATGGTTGCCTGCAGATGCGCAAACAGGTTGCCAAATCTATGCGAAAAATAGATTGCCAGATCTGCGATAGGGTCGCCAGCTGTGCAACTTTTTGCCAGCTGCCCAAAATGGTTGCCAGATATGTAAATAAGTTTCCACATCTAAAACAGGGTAGCCAGATCTGCAATAGGGTTGCCAACTCTGCGATAGGGTTGCCAGATGTACAACTTTTTGCCAGATGCTCAAAATGATTGGCAGATGCATAAAAAGTTGCCAGATCTGCAAAAGGATTGCCAGATTTGCAAAAGGGTTGACAGATTTACAAAAGGGTTGCCAGATGTGTAGATAGCCTCCTTTACTGCTGCGAAGCTGCAAAGGGCCACTGGTTCCCTCAAATATCTGGGCGTGATGCTTGATCCCCAGCTCTCCCTCTCCAAGCACACGTGTTATGCTGCGAGCAAAGCGAAGGCCGCGCTTGGCGCCTTGTACAGAGTGTACGGCAGGTATGTGCCCAAACCCACCTTCCAGCTACTTTACAAAACCAAGATCCTACCCATGCTTCTTCACGCCTTCCCAATGTCTTGCCCATCGACCAGAACCCACTGGTTAAAGCTTGAACGCACACACCTCTTCGCTGCGCGCTTAGCTACCAATGACTATGAGGCTAGTTATGATGAGTTACTGGCTAGGCTATCCTGGAGCCCCCTATCACAAATCTGTACCGAACGCCAAATGACCCTGGTTCTCAAGTACCTAACCGGCCTCCGCTACTTACCTCCTGGCTTGCTTTGCCGCGCCCCTCCTGATCCTCGCGCTAGCCAACGCAGACAGTGTCGCGGGCAGCCGCACCAGGTGCAACATACGATAGCAGGCGAACCCAACGGGTCAAGCCCCGCCTACTTCTTTCCCCTCTACCAAGCCATCAGAGTCTGGAAGACTGGAACATGCTCCCAAAATCCCTGTTTGATCACTCCGCTGCCTCTATCAATACTAGTACTAACATCTCAGACCCAATCACTCACCACTACCAACCCCTAAGCGCAGCTGGTACCTCTGCCCCCTCCCACCCAATCGACCTCCCACCACTTCCAACTGTAAAGAAATTTTGTACTATGTTGAAGGATTCTGAGATAAGCGTGTTCATCAAGTTGGAGGAATGTAACGCCAACCTGGTTCGCAGGGGCGGCACCGCCGCTCCTGCCCTTTCGGGGTTCCATTCCCAGCTGTGACAAAAACCCCTCCCCTCCGCACATAGACCCCTGGCTCGTCTTACTTTCCACATGATACACGGATCCCCATGAGATTTTGCTCTGCCGATTGTTTCATGACGTTATTTATTGTAAATATATTATTGTACCAACATACCGTAAGTCAATTGTATGTACTGTACGTATGTACCTGTTATATGATAAAGTTAGGGATAGCTCGTTTCTTGCTCGCTTATGTGCATGGGCGATCCTAGCCACAACATATTACAGATCACACGTACGTATGTGTTGTGCTGAATAAAACATGTTGATCAAAGGCACATGCAAATTGTTTGCGCACATTGGAATTACATCGCTTGCATGCCCAATGGTTTTGCCCAGAGTGCAAGAAAAACGTGTGGTGAATAAAAGTGGTGAATAAAAGCCAAATAGAATATCATACAAATAAACTACAAAAAACATTCCATCAGCATATCTCTTTTTGTTTGGCTCAACGCATCTTCCATTTCAATCCAACTACCGCCAATTTTCACTGGGCAAATCACGCTTCTTTTGTCCAACTCTTGCAGTACGTGCAAATTCAAAGTTTTGCAAAACTTCGCCGTTTCTTCTTGCGAGCCACAGCTGAATATTTCACCGCACAAACTGCAGTAAATTTGCAAACCTTCGTACTGCTTTGCGAGGTTTAGCAGGAGATCGAAGTAGGTTCTCGGGCGGGTGGTTGATGTAGTTGCATGGAGTTGCACGTTCGCAGGAGGTACAACGGTACTATTGTCTGGAGAAGCAGAATTGAGCAGGTCCACGGCGTTCTGGGGCTCATTCGAAAGAGCATCCAGGTATTCCAGAACTTGCATGGTCGGACTAGTACAGGGGGATTTTTCTCCTGAATCGATTTTCATTACCAATTTCAACAGGTTACCTTGCACCGATTTAGCTCAAATTTTGCCGACATATTTCCGAGCGTTTGTCATTTCAAAATTGGCAAAAAATTGCGAGTTAAAATGCTCCCTGCTATAATCCTCACAACCAGTGCAGCATTTTAGCTCGAAATTTTTACCAAGTACTGTAAATGGCAAACGCTTGGGAATAGTATGTGGGCAAAATTTGAGCGAAATCGGTATTGGTACTCTAGTATTGGCAATCAAAATACATACAGTAGTTCAGGAGAAAAAATCACCCTGTAGTTGGCGAAGCAAAACAGGCGTCGCACAGTTGCAAGATTTCCGCTTCGTGTTCGTCGAGTTCATCATAGAAATATGCTTCATTTTTCGTATTTTCACCAACACGTTGACGATGGTTGCAGCGCATATGCGGTATGATATGGTTGCCCACATATGAACACAGAAGGCAATGAAAAACAGGCACTTTCAGATGTGTCAAAATGTGCGCGAATAACTTGCGACTGTCGCCTCGCTTCAGATTTTGTCGACATTCGTTGCAGTGCAGCAATTCCTGAGGGTCGTTTTTGTTATTGCCGGCTGAAATTCCGCGAATTTGTAGCAGTTTGATGCGAATTCTTTCGGTCCAAATTCTGCCGACCTGATGTGGCGGTCGAATTTTGTCAGAATTCGCTTGGAATTTGGTAGAATTTCCTGGCACAGCTTGAATTTGAAATCCAGAATTCTGCTCTGGAGATGTTTTCCCATCGTTTGGGCCAGAATTCCCCGCCAATTCTGGCACAGAATTCACCGGGGAACTCTTGCCAGAAATTCCGGGCAAAACCACCTGAATTTCCAAACTGTTCGGCACACCGAAACACAGGTTCCACGCACGCGCGAGTTGCTGAGCAAATTTCGCGCGATGGTCCCTGATTGCTGGAGACACTCCACTATGCCGACTGCTGTGATGGTTTTTCGCGTGCATGCCCACGTAGGAACAGTAGCCGCAGGAGAATAAAGGCAGCTGAGATCCTGCGTGAGAGTAGGTGTGTCGCTCAACTTCCGTTCTCGGGAGAACCAGCTGGCATGCGCCGCAATGAAAGCGATGGGTGGCTTTGTGACGGAGAATGATGGTCTGAAAAAGAATAAGGAAAAAATTATCTACTAACAAATAGGGCTGCTGTGTGTCTGTCTGTCTGTGATGCTATAGACTCGCTCAGTTTTGCAGCTACAGCGTTGACCAATGGCTCATTTGAAAGCTTATAACCCCGAGGGCGGCCAGAAGGCCTTCGATTTTTGATCTGATCAGCCGATCACCAATAATCGATCGATAATCGATATTTTAGTACTAAAAGCGCGCAGATTCACTCATAACTCACTCAATTTTGCAGCTACAGCATCCATCCAGGGCTCTTTCGAGAGCTTATGGCCCCGAGAACGCCAGAAAAGCCTGAGATTTATGATCTGATCAGCCGATCGCCAATAATCGATCGATAATCGACATTTTAGTACTAAATGCCGCAGAAACCAAACGACGCAGGTTTTCAAGCCAGCGTTCCACTAACAAATAGGGCTGCTGTGTGTCTGTCT
Organism: Epsilonema sp. ZAB3_2; assembly: GCA_030247985.1. Classification (NCBI taxonomy): domain Eukaryota; kingdom Metazoa; phylum Nematoda; class Chromadorea; order Desmodorida; family Epsilonematidae; genus Epsilonema; species Epsilonema sp. ZAB3_2. The sequence continues at coordinate 12,485 of JASAMW010007010.1, forward strand.
GTCTGTGATGCTATAGACTCGCTCAGTTTTGCAGCTACAGCGTTGACCAATGGCTCATTTGAAAGCTTATAACCCCGAGGGCGGCCAGAAGGCCTTCGATTTTTGATCTGATCAGCCGATCACCAATAATCGATCGATAATCGATATTTTAGTACTAAAAGCGCGCAGATTCACTCATAACTCACTCAATTTTGCAGCTACAGCATCCATCCAGGGCTCTTTCGAGAGCTTATGGCCCCGAGAACGCCAGAAAAGCCTGAGATTTTTGATCTGATCAGCCGATCGCCAATAATCGATCGATAATCGACATTTTAGACTAAATGCCGCAGAAACCAAACGACGCAGGTTTTCAAGCCAGCGTTTGCAAATGGTCACGCCCGAAAGTGCACACGAGACTAAAACGCGAGATGCGCTAAAGGGTTGCCAGATCTGCAAAAGGGTTGCCAGATTGCTAAATGCGCAATAGGGTTGCCAGACCTGCAAAAGGGTTGCCACATGCGCCATTTTCACCTGATGATGTGCAAAATGGTTGTCAGGTCTATGCAGAAAAAGGGTTGCCAAATCTGCCATAGGGTTGCTAACTCTGCGATAGGGTTGCCAGATATGCAACTTTCTGCCAACTGCCCAAAATGGTTGCCATATGCATAATAAGTTGACAGATCACAACCTACAACAGGGTTGCCTGATCTGCAAAAGGGTTGTCAGATTTGCAAAAGGGTTGCCAGATCTGCAAAGGGATTTTACTGCGAAGCTGTAACGGGCCACTGGTCTTTCAAAGGGGCCCAGATATAAAAATCCCTACATTTTTAGATTGGAAAAATTTTCTAAAAAATTGTGATTCTGGCACCCAAAACCCATTACAACACAATAAAAATGCACGATTTCATCGTACAGAGACACTGGACTCAGGAAATAAAGTTTGGAGAATGAGCATATGCAAGTGTACGGGGCCGACCCCATTACTTACTTACTCAGAACCCCTGCCTGCTCTTATAGATTCTTGTTACTTGCATATTTTGAAAATATATTGTAATAGGGCAGAAAATGAACTTCTTTTTTCTCCTTTCTCCCCTCTTCCACCCCAGTCTCTCATTTTTCCTTGACCCGGTGCGGTCGCTGCTCGATTTTTGCTCTGCAGCTTTTGGTTTCTCCCTTCCTACCATGTTGGGCTATTTCAACTGGATTTCACCACCTCCTGCTGGTCAATACAACTGGTCCCAGCCTCCTGGAAATAGCGCTCCCTATTGGCGCGGTTACTGGCAGTTCGTTAGCTGCAAAGGTCTATCTGGATTGTCCATGAATGCTGCGATTTATTTTTCCCAATCAAGGTCTACAAACAGCTCAAGTTTTTGCAACTACTAGGGATTATTAGTTTCCTCGACGTCATTTATCGGACACCCGGGAAAATTCTTCGAGGCTCACACACAAACCCAAAAATACTGCTAGCGTCCGAAATTCCCCCCACATCACCGACCCTAAATGACAACCCAATGGATCTTGTGCAGGGTACAATGAGGTAAACCCGGCCATGGGAAAACCCTGCCACCTAAAGCAGGGTATCTCGGGACAGGACCAAAATTTTTCAAAGCACCCGGAAAAATTTTAAAGCACCCAAAATTGATGAAAATTGACGAAATTTATCAGCTAATACCTTGCTAAGAGTAGTCATGGAAGTAGTAAGGTGTGCTTTAGGGGTACTCTCCATCACACAACTATAGGGCGGATCGGCGCCGGATCCGGATCCACCCGGAGCCGCCCCGGATCCGTCGGAGCCGCCGGATCCGCAGCCGTCGGATCCACAGCCGCCGCCGATCCGCACCCGTCGGATTCGTAGCCGCCGCCGCCGCCGACGGATCCGCAGCCGCCGCCGCCGCCGCCGATGGATGTGGATCCGCCGCCGATTTCTGGCATACTTGTGTGATGGAGGGTCCCCGTGCCTGACATTGTAGCACAGTGTCGCATCCACCACCGAGTGTATCCGGCCGGAGCCCTCGCTCTTGTTTATTGTAAACAAAGTGGAACTGATAAACAAGTGAACTGTCCAGCACAGGGCCCTCGCTCTTGTTCACATACAGAAAGTGGAACACTGATAAACAAGTGGACTGTCCGGCACAGGGCACTCTGTGCATAACAAACAACTGAGTTGTGTATGACGCTTTCCCGCCTTGTGTTTATACTCGGTACATGTGTGCGTATTATTGTTGCACCTGCCCTGTGCACGCTTATTTTGGAATATTGTTTACTTTGCACCTATGCGCCAATTTACTCCAAGTTTGACGTTTTGACACTGCGACTTAAGGTCTCACTGCGCGCCCAAATCATTGTGCGCGGCTTTTTTGGCGCCAAGCGTTGGAATAACGTTTACTTGCACCTTCGTGCCAACCCCACGTTTGACGTTTTGCACACGCGTTTAAGGTCTGCCTACGGGTGCTGTCTCTGATTTTTGGCAGCACCCCAAGTTTGATGTTTCGCACTGGGTTTGACTAACGTGGCTTCACAGAATGTGCAGAATAACACGTACTTTGGACTGACTGAGACCAACAAGTGGGACAGGCATCATCAGTGGCGATCAAATTCCCAAACCAACTCTAGGAAGCATGAAGGAAGAGAGATTCTCTCTTAATGACTGGTTTTTTTTATGTTGTTCTGGATGCTTTGCGTTTGTTTGAACACTTAAAATTTGTGAAAAAAATTTATTTTTACAACTTTACAGAATGCACACTGGTTCATATACAGCATGCATACACATATACACACACACACAGTCACCATCAATTATTTTCCACAAAATCACTATTTACAGTTTGTCACATAGTAGTCACCATTTTTTGTATCCATG
>JASAMW010007011.1:0-13568 GCA_030247985.1 Epsilonema sp. ZAB3_2
CAGTTTACTAAAAAGCAATACTGCTTAGCTACATAAATGTACGTACAGTGCTTGGTAACCTGGACAATTGAACGCATATCGCGAACATTCGGTACGAGAATCTTTGCCGTTACAGCTGACTGACTAGCTAGCAATGCAAGCTAATAGCAACCAGTTCTTTGCAGTTTGGGCTGCTTTGTTAGCTTTGCTGAACGAAAAAGCTAGCAGGTGACGGAGTGTCCTACCATGTAGCTTTTCGGGTGTCATTGAAAAGCTGCTGCTGCAGTTTTTACTCTCCATCGTCGTCACGAGAGTTGTTCACCTGTCGGCCAGCAGTAACAACAATAATAAGTACTGGCAAACTTTGGTGGGACAGACTGTTTACCCTTTGCAGTCTGCCACATTGTTATTTTACGTGGCCTATAAAAGAGGTTGCATATTTTCACCTGGTGATGAGGGTTTTTTAGAGTTTGCTTGACACCTGTGGCGGCTGTAAAATAGTTCCAGAATAAAATGGAATAATGAAAGAGATTTCTTGCATGGGTGCAAGCGCGTAATGCGCTTTTTGCGGATGTCGGAGTGAGCGCCAGATTTTGCATCTGCAAAAACTGAACTGGTGACAGCCCAATTTTGCGTTAATGAGTTGCTGCCGCTCATGTTTGTTGCGTAGGCTGCAAAGTTTCTACCTTGTTTACGTATGTATGATCCTTCTTCTATTGAGTAGTAACAGGTAGAAAATATTTTTGTTTTGCGCTTTTGGCTAATTAGCCGCACACTACGTGATTAGTCTGCGGCTGATACAGCAAGACGACGCTGTCTCTATTTATCGCATGTATGGTGGGTACTTGATGATATTCACTACGTCTGAAGAATTATTATGGAGTTTTTAGTTTTTACACTTATTTTAGCGCCTGTAAAACTTCAACTGAGATGAGGCTCTCCATTTTTGGCTGGCCTTGCATCGTCGTCAATAAGTTTTAGGTGCGGCTGATCGATCATACTGTGTACTGTATGTAGTACTTTACAGTACGTACGTACACTACACTATTGTAAACCGCTGCCTTTCATGTTCGAGAATTGTGTGGAAATTCGTTCCTGATGGCACATGTGAATTTCGTCTCGTCTGCTACTGACTGAGAACAGGTTTTGGCCTACCGAAGCGCTACCGTTTGGTTGAAATACCGTGTGCTGTACAGCTCTTCGCTCTTATGCGTCATTTTCACTTTCAGGTTTCGTTTGGCTGCCGCTACTGCTGCTGCTGCTGTACTAAGTTCTTCACGACGATTTGCCACTTTTGTTCTGAGTTGAAAGTTAGGTTTTGTCACCCGCCGAAGACTTTTGTAGGTTACGTCGTTACGATAGTGTCCCGTGCGATCGTTACGCGCAAGTTTTGCCCAGTTCTGCATGCGAATACAAAGTCTTCTTCGTGTTTCCAGTGTTTTCTGTTAGATTTTTGGCTGGCCTTCCCGCTGGTGTTTGGAAGGATTGAAGTTATACTTAGTAGGTAGTGTTGACTCGGTGTTTTCGGTTACAAATTTTGGCTTTTCAGTACGTCGGTCGTTTCACCTGAAGTTCTTGACTGACTACTGTATTCACCGATCTCTTGGGAGCGTTGAGCTAGACTCCTTGCTGACGAATTGCATCTCCGAAATGTACTGAAAACTTGAACCTCAAGAAATTTTACGTGGGTTAAATATTGAAAATTTTAGCCGTTCCACTATCTGTGATCGATAGTACAGGGCTCCGCCCGCCAAAGAGTGTTGTGAATATGGTGTGATGACGACGGTATGTACAGGTAGGTGGTATGCATATCCGCGACGTGCTCTTGGAGTATGCATGCAAGGCGATATGGCTTCTCTGATGATCGCAAAACTAAACAGGAAACTGGTTGAAAACCGACGCCTTCTTTGCTCCTCCACACCACCGCCTATTTCTTGCACACCTTTGCGCGCAAAAAATGTCGGAAAAGTTCTTTTCTTGCTGCGCTACTTCGTTTTGGTGTCACCACCACCGCATTCTTGAGGTGCTAAGTGCGAAGGAGTATACGTACTGTACTATCTATGCACATAGTTACGTACTTCTCGATATTGACAGTAGCACTTCCAATTTGTTGCAGACAGAATGATTTTGTATGTCCGCCTTTGCTTGACTGGTTACGTTAAGAATATTCATAATCAATTGCAGCGCTTGCCATCCCACAGATAATTTAGCCTACATTTTTGGATATGTCGATCAGCACAAGGCAGGGGATTATTGCGTGGTTTTGTCGTCTGTTAAGTTGCCGTTATTGTGTCTTTCTACTGTAAAATAGAAACATTTTTTGTACTTTTAGCGGTGCCTGAAAAGAAATCGGTCATAGACGGTCTTACCTCTTTGCTGATCACACAAGCGGCCTGTGTGCTTTGTCTTTTCGCCTAACTCCTACCGTCCTACCCCGGTGCACATTTATTGCGCTGGAAACTTTCTACGGGAGCAGAAATGTGGAGGCTAAGTTGACCCCACTATTCCATTTTACAATTCTGCTATTGATTTCGTACAATTGAGAAGAATCTGTATCTTTTATCATGGGAAAAAGAAGGAGTCGTGAAAGTGACGAGCTGTATGAGGAGGAACATCTCTGCGGTTGGGGCCCGTAAGTTGACATCACTATTTAATTTAGTACATGCTGCTTTGTTCAAATCATCATGTAGTGCCCCTTGGAAGATTGATGCCCGCCCTGTTGCTTGTTTGACTAATAAAGCCCCAAGGAAGCATAGGAAAAAATCAAGGTGTGTTTTTGTTTTTGTATTTTTCAGGGTTTGTTTCTCAGAAAGCAACAATCATAGGTTTTGTTCCATAGGTTAAAATACGTAACATTTTTATGTTTTGTTTCCAGAAAACTATCCTTAATTCGGCCGTTCATCCATGGCAAAATGTTTTATTAGATTACCTACTGCGGTCACTGACGCATTTTGCTGACGCACATAAAGTTTCGAGAATCGCTGAAAACTCTGAACGTTTTTCCCACTCCCTCAAGTTTAGTACTGCCCAGGTAACGGCATGGTAAACTTATTTTATTTTCCCCTTGGGTGATTTCGGTTGAAAACAGGTATACAAAGATGAAGAATGCCTTTTTGAAGATAAAAAATTGGCTGCGGGAATTTTTTTCTGGCCGTTTGATGGAACGGTCTTCTGTCGAGTTTTGTTTGCTGTGCCCTCCACGAAAAGAATAATAGGATGAAGATTGTAAATGGAAAAGGGGGATCGTCTTGTTTTGATAGTGACCAGATTTTTGTAAAATAATGAAACACGCAATGGAGTACCTATGTGTCATACCTGCAGAATATTTACCTTGATAGGTATTTGAAAGTGAAATTACAAAATACATACGGCTTAGTACAACTGGTGAAAGCACTGACATCTCTCCATTTATTCCAGCTTTCATCCCCAATGGATCCAGCGCTTTCACACTGCCAACTGTTTGGTGGTATGCTTGATGCTAACGAACATTGCCCATGGCATTTTGATGGCCGGATTTGTGCCGGCATCGGTGACCCAATGGACCAAGAAATTCAACTTGAAGAATCGCGACATCGCCACGCTGCAGTCTTGCTTCGAAGTTGCCTCCATCGTTGGATTGGTTGTAGTCTCGCATTTCGGAAACATAGGTACTTACAGTTCGTACAGTGTACAATTCATTCGTATACGTACACCTGCAAAACGTTACATTCAAATAAGTGTTGAATGATGAAACGGGATGGGAACCTAGAATTTGGTCTTCACCTAAACCCTAAACCTATACCAACATACAGTATGTCACAAGTGTAAATTTGGAGCTGGTATAGACAGAGCCAGCGGTCACGAATGCGTTATTCTTTTGTCTTTCGCATCCCCCGGATTTTTGGCTGGAATGTGCGTGTTGATGGAGAGGAATAATGTGTGGATGGATGGTGCTGTGTATGTGTGTTTCAGGCCACAAAGGCCGATGGTTGGGTCTGGGTGCCATGCTGTACGCGGTGGGTGCATTCCTGTACGTGATTCCGCAGTGGGCGAGTCCGCTCTACGATTACGCCGGTGCTTCTTCCGCGTCGGCCGGGCCGGGACCTCCCGGCGGACCCGGTGGACCCAGCGGACCCAGTCAGTTTTGCAAAATCAGGTGCGCTTTCCTTCTATCATACTATTTATTTTTTTGCTAGGTACACTACGTTGTAAAGTGCTTCTTTGGAAATGTACCTTGGACACCTTTTTTATGGTCCAGCAGCCGTTTTCCAAACCTATTGCGCCTTCCGCATTACGTTGCTGACCAGTTTAAAATTTAACCCCTCCTGTATGCTGAGATATGGCTGCTGGTAGGCCCAAATTTCCCCTCATGTGCCCGCCACTTTTTTCAAAAGTTCTTACCATCATTCTACTCCATTTTTTTCGCTGATTTCGGTTTGGGGCATGCCCCTTCGATATTTTGATAAATACACCACCAAAATTGACGAAAATGATCAAATTAGCCAAAATTACCCCTTTTTGGGCTATATCATGGTGTATTCATCAAAATATCAGAGGGGCATGCCCCAAATCGAAATCTGTGAAGAAAATGGAGTAGAATGATGGTAAGAACTTTTGAAAAAAGTGGCAGGCACGTGAGGGGCAATTTGGGCCTACCAACAGCTATATCTCAGCATACAGGAGGGGTTAAATTTTAAACTGGTCAGCAACGTAATGCGGAAGTCTCAATATGTTTGGAAAACGGCTGCTGGACCATAAAAAAGTGTCCAAGGTACATTTCCAAAGAAGCACTCTACAACGTAGTGTACCTAGCAAAAAAATAAATAGTAGTCTAGTACGGCGTGTCCATCTGACATAACGAAGGCCAATCGGCTCCTTGTTTGATACCGTGTTGACTAGTTCCATGTTTGATGGCTATCTACACTACTTACCTGAGGTGCCCACTCAACTGGAGATGGGCTGTGATGGCCCCAATTTTCCCATTACACCCGCATAAGATCATGTGTGCCCATGCATGATGTATATATGCATCATGCAAGATCAGGGTACGATTCGAAACTGCGTACTGTATGCCTTTCTTCCTGCTTTCAGCAACGTGTCCTGCGAAGTGAACGAAACCGCGTCGACCCCCTTCCCCTTTCCCCCTCCTCCTTTCCCTGGCGGGACGCCGCCTCCCGGTTTCAAACCCCCACCAGGGGCTCCTCCCTTTCCCGGCGGAAGCGGAGGTCCACCCTCATCAGCCGAACCCACACCGGAAGCAGAAGGAGGAGGAGGCGGAGGCGGCATGGATTTGAAGAACTGGTTCTATCTATTCGCATTCGCTTCACTTCTCAGAGGCCTCGGCAGCTCACCCGCATTTGTCCTGGGACCCACTTACCTGGATGAGAATGTGTCTCAGAAACGGTCGCCGAGGCTGCTAGGTAATGGTTAACTTCTCCTGTCCTCGGCGATTTCTGTAGCCGTTTGACGGCCGTTCGGAAAACGGCAACAGAACGGCCGTGTGACTGTCGTTAAACGGCCACAAAAATCGCTGAGGACAGGAGGAGTTAACAATTGTAGGTACACAGCTGACAGCAGATTCGTCCTCTAGATAATGTTTCCCTGGTGTATTACGAAACGTAGCCGCGTGTGCCTGTATTTTTCAGGGATTATGATGTCGGCATCAGGCATCGGACCTTTGGCTGGCGCCTCGTTGGCTGCTATCGTCCTGAAAATTTATGGAGACGTTGGCAAGAAGGGTGTCAACTTGGAGCAGTACGTATTGTTCTAAATGCATTCCAGTAACACGAACGTAGGCACGTTACAATAGCAACGACTGTATGAATGGGGAAAAGTTGGGGCAATCCCGACCCGCATTTGCAGCTTTGGTTGTCAAGAATTAGCCACTCTTGCCCATAGCGACCAATAAATCTTCACTTTATTATATTTTTGCAGAGTTTTGGATCAAATAAACCCTGACGATCCCCGTTGGTATGGTGCTTGGTGGATCGGATTCTTGGCGGTGGGCATTCTGGGCATGGTCTTCGCCTTACCTATTCTTGGATTCGCGCGAAAGCTGCCAAGTAAAACACCATTGAAAGACGACAAGCTCACAACGTGAAACATCAAACTCACGGGTTTCTATTTACATTCAACGGAAGCTACCGAACTGCAAAAAATTACTTCATATGTAGGGTTTATGGTGGAGTAGGAAGGCGCAGATTCAATCAATCAATCTTTCTTTTCCACGCGCATACGAAAGATTTTTTCCAGGTGCTGACGAAGAGAGAAAGGATGACGTGGTGCAAACCCTGAAAACAGAAGCGAGTACCCAATCAGCAAAGAGTATCATGGAGTTGCCATTGGCTGTTTGGGTAAGCAAAACACTTGGGTTCACTGTATGGGCGGTGGGAAGTAAGGAGTGTACTGTAGTATGTAGTTGGTGCTTGGTAACGGAGGTGTGTGCACTTGCTTGTTTCAGAATCTGGCTCGTAACTATGTGTTTCTGCTGTTGTGCCTGGCGCAGATATTCATGAGTATGATGATGGCTGGCATTATGCTGTTCGGTCCTCGTCTTATCGAGGACCTGTTCGCTGTTAACTCCTCCACCGCCATCCTTATCATGGGTATGTATGTACGTATGTAGCCTATATGTTTCACATCAATATTTTTGGCTTTTTGAGAGAATGCGGAGATTGTTATTGAAGTCGTTGTACTGTACACTTCTTAGCATAGACTTACAATATTTTGGGATGAAAATTCGGGATGAAAAATTCACGCAAAAACGCTTCTGTAGACATCTCTGCATTCTCATGGTGTACAAACTGTAAAGCTGAAGAAGGTTTATCCAACTCCAACGTGAGCTGTACGTTCTATGTAGGTACATATGTACATTTGCATAATACATACATATATCGTTTGTGTTTGCAGGCTTGACCGGTGTGTTGCCTGCGAGTACGGGGATGGCTGTGGGCGGCATCATAATCAGTAAGCTGAAGCTGAAGTGTAGGGCGATGCTGCGCTACTGTGCCGTCTGCAGTCTCATCACCACTCCCCTGCTCGCCATCTATCTCCTGCATTGCGACCCCATCCCTGTGGCTGGCGTCATTTCCGTCGATTATGACATTACGTAAGAAAAGAATGGATGGATACGTACGTGTGTACATGCGTACAGTACGTAGATGCACACACTCTTTGGTATGGTTAGGTAGGGTACCAAGATGTAGATATACTGTGTGTGGTGCCGTATCATCTCTATCTGCATCACTTACTGTATGTATGGTATGAACAAGAATCCATAAGGTAGGATGATGCGGGGTAATTCGGGTCGGAGGAAAATTCTAGCAGAGGTGTAGGTAATCGATGAAACTAGGCACCCGTGTCGGATAGCAGCTAGCTATGTAGCTTCTGTATGCACCTATAAGTTTGTGATACCATTTTTCCGTCTTGCCAAGGGGAGCTACCCCTAGATTGGGCCCCGGGTGTGTAGTCTAATGGTTAAAGACCGAAAAAGGGCTGAACAATTTTATTGCTGATACCATGTATCCCTTAAATCGGGCTCGGCGATTGTATTGGTACCACTTTTATGCAAATTCGATACCTCTGTGCTGAGATATAGGCCTCTGAACTTTCGCTGTCCCCCTAATTTCTAAGGTTAGTCACAGGATGATGGAATGGACTTTTTCAAAATTTCTTTTTGCAAACTATATCAGCGAAATATGTAGTTTCACGTGGTGCCATTTTTATGCAAATTTTTGGCTTCTGGATGGAGCTATTCACATTTGAAAAATGCATAATATAGGCATGAAGGAAAAATTTTCCTCAAATCAGCTCATCTTCACAGGTATAGGGCAGTTTTTTACGCTGAATCGAATGAGGCAACTCACAGTGCGCTAAAGTTAACCCTTCGCGAGTTATAATACGAAATATGTGAAAAGTTAGTGGCCTTTTTAGTGGCAAATAGCTTCTGATGCACGTTTTTTCACAGCCGTACAGTGTACCATTTTGATATGTCTGAGATGCTCTATCAACCATTTACTAGTATATCATGATTAATGCCTAATTCACATGGTAAAATGCAAAATAGTGCAGTTTTATAAGTAATTTTTCACATTTTTTGCGTTATAACAGTCACTGTATGAGAGAGTGGCGATTCGGCGGGACCCGGTTTTTCTACTTTTCAAAACTTTTGTTGTGAATATAGGTAATCGACCCTCCTGATTACGAAAATGAACTTAGTTTTTCGATTTGACCACGTTTAACCGGAGAAACGGGCTCATTTAGGCAGGGTGGTCAGGGGAAAGGCGGAAAATCGAGTATGATCAAATCGACGTTACGTACAGGCGTCCCTAAGCTCAGCGAACAGGGCCATTACGGCAAACCCTATACCATTAGACTCGGCTTGATTTGCTCTTTTCAATGGTTTACCTGCCGACCGCTTAACCCCTACCATCGGCGAGTTATGAGCAAAAAGGCGCGAAATATGCAACACCGCAAAAACCAGGCAAAATTTGGAATATCGACCGTAGCTCGCCTGATTTTGATCTGACAGATCTGAAAACTATCTCAGGTTGTAGCGCTTGAAATTCTGAACAAGATAGGCTATGCCTCCACTCTCCCCGCCTGTGCGCAACGGGTTAAATGTTGCCCCAAAGTTGGACCAAAAGGTCAACAAATCGAGTTTCAGTACTAAAATTGAACTTACGTTGTCAGCTGCAGCTGCCAAGGCAGTGAGGCTCGGAAAAAACCGAAGACACCCCCAAGTGCAGCTTGAAATGCGCTTTTCACTGGTGGTCTTTCGGTCCGCTTAACCCCTACCGTTGGTGAGTTATTCATAGGGAAAGGCAAAATTAGCAATACCACGAACACTAGGCAAAAATTTCAAATATTGCCAGTAGCTCAGGCGCTATTAAGGTGACAGATCTTAAACCGGTCTCAAATTGAAGCGCTTGAAATTCTGAACAAGATAGGCTATGCGTTTAATCTCTCCGCCTGTGCGCAATGGGTTAAATATTGCCCCAAAGTTGGATGATAAGGTCAAAAAATTGAGTTTTTGGTACTGAAACTGCATGTACTTTGTCAGCTGCAGCTGCCCAGGCAGTGAGGTTAGGAAAGAACCGGAGACACCACCAAGTGCACCTTGAAATGCGCTTTTCAATGGTGGTCTTATGGTCCGCTTAACCCCTACCGTTGGTGAGTGATTAGTGGGGAAAGGCGAAATTTGCAATATTCTGGACACTAGGTAAAATCTTGGATATTGCCTGTAGCTCAGGCGCTCTTAAGGTGACAGATCTTATACCTGCCTCAACTTGTAGCGCTTGAAATTCTAAACAAGATAGGCTATCTGCTCAATCTCTTCGCCTGTGCGCAATGGTTAAATATTGCCCCAAAATTGTATAAAAGGGTCAAAAAACGAGCTTCAGTTACTGAAGCTGCACTTTCACTGTCAGCTGCAGCTGCCCAGGCAGTAAGGCTAGGAACAAGTTGGAGACACTCCCAAGTGCAGCTTGAAATGCGCTTTTCAATGATGATCTTTTGGTCCGCTTAACCCTTACCGTGGGTGAGTTATTAGTGGGGAAAGGCAAAATTTGCAATATCCTGGACACCAGGTAAAATCTGGAATATCGCCTGTAGCTCAGGCGGTATTAAAGGGACAGATCTTAAACCTGTCTCAAATTGTAGCGCTTGAAATTTTGAACAAGATAGGCTTTTTGCTCAATCTCTTCGCCTGTGCGCAATGGGTTAAATATCGCCCCAAACTGGACAATAGGGCTAAAAAAATAGTTTCAGTACTGAGGCTGCATGAAACATTGTGTTGTCAGTTGAATATCGCTAAGTACTAGGCGCTATTATAGGAGCAGATCGCAAACCTGTCTCAAATAGTAGTGCTTGAAATTCTGAACTACCATAGTCAGCCTATGTTTGCAGTTTCTTGTCTGTCTGCAATAGGTTAAGTATGCCACAAATTTGGCCCAAAAGGTAAAAAAATCGAGTTTCAGTACTGAAGCTGTACTTCCATACTCAGTTGCAGCAAGGAGCTATAAGTAGAGGAGACGACACTCGATCAGATTCTGGGCGTTGGGAGTGTCCGTGCCTAGCAAGGTTTCGACCTCTCTTCTTCAGGCATCCGTGGAATTCCAAATAGACAGAATCCAGCCAAGGTACAATAATGCGTATACCTCAACTTTCTTCGATCTTTTCAATGGTGGGGTCGGCGTTAACCCATCCCCAACTGGTATGGCCGAAAATGGCCATTTTTCAGATTTTTGACAAAAGTAGGGTATTTTGCTGGCCTCGGCGCAAAACGCACAGAGCCAGCCAAATGCCGTCCTTCTCAAATTCCACCACCAAGGGTCCAAGCTTCATACTGGTGGTGTTAACTCCTTCCCCGTCACACTGGCAACCTGAGAAATTGATGGAAAACCGCCTTTTTACATGCATTTCTACCCAAATATGCTACCCTAGTGCAGTCAAGCAGGGAAATTTAGAGTACCCTACCCTAGTTTTATGCGTAGATGTCGAAAATAAATGTGGTTTTTTCATTTTCCTATGTTTAAGGCCTGATAAACCTGGGTTTACGCGTGTTCTCGGATGGAAAAGTGTGTTAAAAGCAAACGTTTTAAAAATCAGGTACCCTGGCCTAATTTTATGTGTAGATTTCAAAAATGACCTTAATTTTTACATTCTTCCACTTTTAAGGCCTAATATACCCGATTTTTTACTGAAAATGGCATAAAAAGATGCTATTTAGGCCTTAAACGTGGAAGAATATAAAAATTAAGGTCATTTTTGAAATCTACACATAAAATTAGGCCAGGGTACCTGATTTTTAAAACGTTTGCTTTTAACACACTTTTCCATCCGAGAACATGCGTAAACCCGGGTTTATCAGGCCTTAAACGTAGGAAAATGAAAAAACCACATTTATTTTCGACATCTACGCATAAAACTAGGGTAGGGTACTCTAAATTTCCCTGCTTGACTGCACTAGGGTAGCATATTTGGGTAGAAATGCATGTAAAAAGGCGGTTTTCCATCAATTTCTCAGGTTGCCAGTGTGACGAGGAAGGAGTTAACACCACCAGTATGAAGCTTGGACCCTTGGTGGTGGAATTTGAGAAGGACGGCATTTGGCTGGCTCTGTGCGTTTTGCGCCGAGGCCAGCAAAATACCCTACTTTTGTCAAAAATCTGAAAAATGGCCATTTTCGGCCATACCAGTTGGGGATGGGTTAACGCCGACCCCACCATTGAAAAGATCGAAGAAAGTTGAGGAATACGCATTATCGTAACTTGGCTGGATTCTGTCTATTTGGAATGCCACGGATGCCTGAAGAAGAGAGGTCGAAACCTTGCTAGGCCCGGACACTGCCTCCGCCCGATATTTGGGGGAGTGTTGTCTCCTCTACTTATAGCTCCTTGGTTGCAGCAGCTCAAGTGGTGGAGATGAGAAGTCAAAGACACTTCCAACCCAAGTGAAGGCTTGAATCGCACTATTTCAATGATGGCCCATAACTTATGGCAAAATGAGCTGGCCACTGTTGGCATCATATGTACTCAGCTGGAGAGTGCAAGTACAACTTCAGTACTGAAACTCGATTTTTTTACCTTTTGGGCCAAATTTGTGGCATAACTAGCCTATTACAGACAGGCAAATATATGCAAACCACAGTGCCTATCTTGTTCAGAATTTCAAGCGCTACAATTTGAGGTAGGTTTACGATCTGCTTTTGTAATAGCACCTGAGTACTAGGCGGATATTCAAAATTTTGCCTGGTGTTTATGATTTCAAAATTTTACCTTTTACTTCTAATAACTCGCCAACAGTAGGAGTTAAAGTGGACAAAAAAACCACCACTAAAAAGCGCGTTTCAAGCTGCATATGGGAGTATCTTTGCTTTTCTCCTAGCCCCGCTAGCTGGTCATCTGCAACTGACAATGTAATGTTACATGCAGTGTCAGTACTGAAACTATTTTTTAGCCATATTGTCCAGTTTGGGGCGATATTTAACCCATTGCGCACAGGCGAAGAGATTGAGCAGATAGCCTATCTTGTTCAAAATTTCAAGCGCTACAATTTGAGATAGGTTTAAGATCTGTCCCTTTAATACCACCTGAGCTACAGGCGATATTCAAGATTATACCTGGTGTCCAGGATATTGCAAATTTTGCCTTTCCCCACTATAATAACTCACCCACGGTAAGGGTTAAGCGGACCGAAAGATCACCATTGAAAAGCGCATTTCAAGCTGCACTTGGGAGTGTCTCCAACTTGTTCCTAGCCTTACTGCCTGGGCAGCTGCAGCTGACAGTGAAAGTGCAGCTTCAGTACTGAAGCTCGCTTTTTGACCCTTTTATACAATTTTGAGGCAATATTTAACCATTGTGCACAGGCAGAGAGATTGGAAGCATAGCCTATCTTGTTTAGAATTTCAAGCGCTACAATTTGAGGCAGGTTTAAGATCTGTCACCTTAATAGCGCCTGAGCTACTGGCGATATTTGAAATTTTGCCTAGTGTTCCTGATATTGCAAATTTCGCATTTCCCCACTAATAACTCACCAACGGTAGGGGTTAAGCGGACCAGAAGACCACCATTGAAAAGCGCATTTCAAGCTGCACTTGGTGGTTTCTCTGGTTCTTTCCTAGCCTCACTGCCTGGGAAGCTGCAGCTGACAAAGTACATGCAGTTTCAGTACCAAAAACTCAATTTTTTGACCTTATCATCCAAGTTTGGGGCAATATTTAACCCATTGCGCACAGGCGGAGAGATCAAACGCATAGTTTATCTTGTTCAGAATTTCAAGCGCTTCAATTTAAGACTGGTTTATGATCTGTCACCTTAATAGCGCCTGAGCTACTGGCGATATTTGAAATTTTTGCCTAGTGTTCGTGGTATTGCTAATTTTGCCTTTCCCTACGAATAACTCACCAATGGTAGGGGTTAAGCGGACCGAAAGACCACCATTGAAAAGCGCATTTCAAGCTGCACTTGGGGGTGTCTTCGGCTTTTTCCTAGCCTCACTGCCTTGGCAGCTGCAGCTGACAACGAAAGTTCAATTTTAGTACTGAAACTCGATTTTTTGACCTTTTGGTCCAACTTTGGGGCAATATTTAACCCGTTGCGCACAGGCGGGGAGAGTGGAGACATAGCCTATCTTGTTCAGAATTTCAAGCGCTACAACCTGAGATAGTTTTCAGATCTGTCAGATCAAAATCAGGCGAGCTACGGTCGATATTCCAAATTTTGCCTGGTTTTTGCGGTGTTGCATATTTCGCGCCTTTTTGCTCATAACTCGCCGACGGTAGGGGTTAAGCGGTCGGCAGGTAAACCATTGAAAAGAGCAAATCAAGCTGAGTCTAATGGTATAGGGTTTGTCGTAATGCCCCTTTTCGCTGAGTTTTGGCACACCTGTACGTAACGTCGATTTGATCATACTCGATTTTGCGCCTTTCCCCTGACCACCCTGCCTAAATGAGCCCGTTTCTCCCGTAAACGTGGTCAAATCGAAAAACTAAGTTCATTTTCGTAATCAGGAGGGTCGATTACCTATATTCATGACATAATTTTTAAAAAGTAAAAAAACCGGGTCCGGTCCCCTATACTGGCAGTCGCCACTCTCTCATACATTTA
>JASAMW010007013.1:0-39365 GCA_030247985.1 Epsilonema sp. ZAB3_2
CAACAACATACGTTCGACGTGCGCTAATAGCGTGCAACGGTACACGTACAACACGAATATCTATGGATGGACATACACGTCGCCTTTCTGAACATTAGTTAGTACACTAGTTGCATGTTTTTGGTACAACAA
The DNA here is from genome assembly GCA_030247985.1 of Epsilonema sp. ZAB3_2. NCBI lineage: Eukaryota > Metazoa > Nematoda > Chromadorea > Desmodorida > Epsilonematidae > Epsilonema > Epsilonema sp. ZAB3_2. The sequence continues at coordinate 133 of JASAMW010007013.1, forward strand.
AGACCCCACCTAACTCACAACCCATAAATCATTGCTGAGGCGACACCCCTTGTTGGGTGGGGTCTTTATAGAATCACACATACGTACGTTTACCTGTAGGATCTCCTGTTTGAACGATAAATTCCTTGATATTCCGATGAATCAGACAGTTGTCGTAATAACCGCTAGCGCAAAGGGCAAGAAAATTCTGCAAGAAACAAAATATGAATGTTCGAACTGCACTATTCAATAGGCCTAATCTGAACACGAAAAGCTTACTTCGCAAGCCTTGGGCACCGATTCACAGAAGAGTTCGACTTTTATGTCTCCGACGTCCGTATGAAGCGTAACCGACATGAAAACGGGCGTTTTCTGCTGCAAGAAATGCTCAAAATAAAAATGATTAGGTTGGCCTCGCCTACAAATATCCTCTATTCGGTTTCGTTGCGTTTTCGTTTTTCGTTTTCGCTGCAAGAACTGCTAGAACAGAGATTGTATGCAGTTTTCTAGAAATCCTTGGATTTGTTTGCTCCATCGTCAAATGCGCTAGGTCGCTTTTCTTGAAAAATTGCGAGTCGACAACAAACGCACACCACGATTTTTCCGAACCTGAATGAACGACTTACCGTACCCTTTCCATGGCTATAACGAAAACACGGCGACGCAGACGCAGCCACGCAGGCGAAAACAACGCAGGCGACGACACAGCGTAAGTTGTCGTGCTGCGAACTTTTGAATAGAAGAGATCGGCATTAGAGAGGGGAGGGTAATAACTAATACTCAACCGTTTTCATATCGTCGTTCTCTCTTCGTTCCTTTCCTCCTCTCTCTTCGGTACTAACTAATACACAACCAAAACAACCAACGTGGACTTCCTCAAAATTAGCTCCGCCTAAACGACACACTATTTCGCGTGCGAAGATCCATGATCAATCAATGTACCCTTATCAATATTGTGGGTTAGCATGGAAACAGTTGGTCCAACACTTGCAGTAGTGTAGTCTGTGACCATAAAAATGGAAAACTTCCACTGTAATAGGCGTTCAAACAAAATAGCATGAATTCGCATGGAAAATATGGATGCAATTCAAGGAATTTGAAGTTATTGGGCGCTGGGTACAGGGAGCTGGGTGGTGAACAGTAATATCTATTATGCGAGGGGCATGGGTTGACTTCGGCTTAGGCTGAGGCTTTGGCTTAGGTATTGGATGAAGAGGGGTAGGCCTCAGCCTAAGCCTCAACCTAAGCCTTAGCCTAAGTCTGCCCATGCACCTATTGCAAGCGCTGGCTCAAATATTTTTTGTGCTACCCAGCCCATTTGTTGCTTCGACAATGTCTGTTGCGGCACTTTGTGTGTGTTCGGAATTTAGGCGGATCCTATTTTTCAAGAACGGTTGCGATTTGGGTGTTTTGGTTGTTCGTTGTTTTCGTTGCTTATTAGTTATTACCCTCTTTTCAATGATGATCTCTTGTATTCAAAAGTTCGCAGCACGACAGCTTACGCTGTGTCGTCGCCTGCGTTGTTTTCGCCTGCGTGGCTGCGTCTGCGTCGCCGTGTTTTCGTTTTAGCCCTTTCCATCGCACATCGCACATCTAAGACTTTTTAAAAATTTATCTTATCTTAGTTAAGAGACGTTTTCTGTAAGGATTGAGAGTAGCCTGTATTATAGGCGGAAGGGGGCTACTTTTTGTGACTCGAGATAATATGCCTATCGGATTCCCCATCAAAAACTGCATATGTTGACGAAGTTTTAGGAAAAAATTTGTTCAGGCATCATCGAGATATTCAAGGGTAAAGGTGGGCAGGTCCCATTTTTGCCGTTTTTCAACATTTTTAGCCATATTTCAGCAACCGAAGGGCTTAGAGGGCTACAATTTGGTACACACATACATCCCATAGGGACCCAAGTCTGGACCAATTTTGAGCCCAATCGGCCACCTGTGTGGCGTGATATAGCGTCACAAATTGCATTTCTGTATATTTTGCACCTGTTGCAAATTTAGTTTTTTGAATACCATGGCGTGAATACATGCCCTGCACGGGGTAAAATTTTGACAGCAAGTAGAAGGGTTAGGCCTAAAAACTTTAGTACTACCGCAAAAAATCTCTATAATTGGAATTGGGACTATAGTCCTCTCGAATAGTGGAAAATGCAGCAAAAATTTTCCCGCCTTTTTTATTTTTCAAGATAAATGAGCAATACCACTGAAACTTTTTCCTCGTAAGTAGCGTATCTTATGCAGAATTTTATGTCGACTACAAAAATCAAATTGCTTCTCCCAAAAAATTTAACCCCTAGCATCTACTTTTGCAAAAGTAGTATATTTTTGTGAATTTTGGGTAAGGGTTAAATTTTTTTGGAAAAACAATTTTATTTTTGAAATCTACATAAAATTCTACATAAGATAGGCTACTTACGAGGAAAAAGTTTCAGTGGTATTGCTCATTTATCTTGAAAAATAAAAAAGGCGGGAAAATTTTTGCTGCATTTTTCACTATTCGAGAGGACTGTAGTCCCAATTCCAATTATAGAGATTTTTTGCGGTAGTACTAAAGTTTTTAGGCCTAACGCTTCTCTACTTGCTGTCAAAATTTTACCCCGTGCAGGGCATGTATTCACGCCGTGGTATTCAAAAAACTAAATTTGCAACAGGTGCAAAATATACAGAAATGCACTTTGTGACGCTATATCTCGCCAAACAGGTGGCCGATTGGGCTCAAAATTGGTCCAGACTTGGGTCCCTATGGGATCTTTCCGCACGCCAACTTGTAGCTCTCTATGCCCTGCGGTTGCTGAAATATGGCTAAAAACGTTGAAAAACGGCAAAAATGCGACCTGCCCACCTTTACCCATGAATATCTCGATGATGCCTGAACAAATTTTTTCCTAAAACTTCGTCAACATATGCAGTTTTTGATGGGGAATCCGATAGGCATATTATCTCGATTCACAAAAAGTACCCCCCTTCCACGTACAATGCAACCGCTACAGAAAACGTCTCTTAAAAAATAGGCCTACAAAAAATATTTTCAGTTCCTTGAGCAGCGATGAAACCCCACACTTTTTACAAACTAAGTTCGTCACAATTCTGAAAGACTTATCAAAATAATATCGTGGCCAACTTTGACATTCGCCATTGTCTCCAATTATTATAAAATATTTTTGATAAAATTCAATAAGCAGATCAGATCAATACGGTAGTATGTTTCCGGTGGATTCAAACGGAACCTTTGGTGCTCGAAATCCTTCCATGGTGACCCAATGAATTTTAGCCGAGGCAGCAGAATTCTCCATCATTAATTCCGCTTTGTTTTTAGCCGATTTTCTCCGTCCAATAATGGTCAAAATTATCATCACTATGATCATTGCGCTGAGCAAGCTCAAGACTATGCTCATTAAAACCAGGAAAAGCCGATCTTCAGCTTCAGAAGATTTGCTTTTCGGCTTCTTCATTGTCACATTTGTTGGTTTTTCCTTGTTCATTGATGGTTTTTGTAATTTACTCGCTTGCGTAGTTGAGGTGGAGGTGTCGATTTCTGCTGGATTTGTCTTTGGAACAACCAGAATATTCGCCGGTTTCGGGTTGTATTTCACGGAAGAATCGAAGATTATGCGTGTGGGAATGTTGAGAAAATCTTCCTTTTGCCTATTTCGCGGCGAAGCACGATCAACTTTCTTAGCTTCTTGGCCCGTCCAGTGATTTCGACCGTGCACCCCCGAATTTGCCGGTTCGTCTTCATCTTCTGACAAACTCTTGCAGCTGTCTGGAATCAGATGGCTGCCGATGTCTTGAATGTCCTTCAAAAATTGCGTGGCAGAAAACGTGGTGAAGTGATGCACCAAACTTTCAGCATCTTTGCCACAGTGGCGCTGGACTCTGGGTTCATAGCATCGCTTCTGGCAGTGGGAAAACCTGGAAAAAATTTTCGGAATTATTTCAAAACTGAACATCTGTGTAGACCTATAAGTAAAAAAAAGTATGTTTAGGTTTCAGGCCTGTAAAAAATACGTAATGCAATGGGATAAAACAAACTGAAGCGAAGCATCGACTGACTTGCAAATTTGGTCCAAGGATTCCGCGACCTTCTGACTGGCTGGTTCAGGGTGGTTCTGAATTAGCGCTATCTGTTGCATGGTGTACTCAGTGCTGCCACATTCCACCTTGCATGCACCTTCGATCTCTGGCTTAGCTTTCATAAAACAGGGCAGATGCCGCAAAAATTCTGAAAGAAATACTTTACGGAACGTATAGCGTGTTTTGCAGATCTTTTTCAGACTTTTTGGCGCAAAACAAGCCCCACTTTTATGGCCCATTCACAGGGATATATGCGCTTGGTTGGGCGTAAAGGCAAAAATCATGGACAGCCGAGCAGGCAATGGCCCCCGGGCGGGCGTACACCGATGAGCGCATTTCCTTCAAATGAGAATGAGCCCATATCATTGGTGAGTCACCTTTGTAATGGGTTACGCAAGTGTATTCCAGTGGTTCCAAGGCTTCCAATGTTTTTGCCTTTGCCGCGGTATCTGGACAATTGAGAAGACATTGTTTATGCTCTTTGAAGGTCCTGAAATCAATTGACAGTCAGCTAAAGATCATCAAAAAGTAATATAGGGACCGTGTACAGTACTGCACGTTTAGAGAAATATTACACCGTAGGCTAATTTACAGACTCTTTTTTTACCCGCAAGTTGCTTGAAAGAGGAACACATTGTACGGTCCGTCAATCCAGTCCCCGAATTGTTCGTCCACCATTTGAGTTGGCGGAAGCGTCATTTCCTGTGCTTGCATGTGCTGGATGCAAGCGACAAGGCACTGAGTTGCTTGAAGCATCCTGCAATGATCAAGAGAAAAACTCAGTTGGGGCAATGAGTTTTGTGGCGCCGATGTGGAATTAAGAATGTGAAGGTAAACAATACCTCATCTGAGCATTCATTTGCTCCTTTTCAGCTGTCATTGGCGATGACTTCTGTCGTGACTTTATGGAGAGAAAATCGGCTGGCAGAAGCTGTGCTAAAAAAAAATACGCAACGATATTGCATCAAAATTTTTGGACTTTCGCATACAGTAAGTTTCGAAAATTTTATGGACCTGGTTGGTACCTACCTGGAATCTGATCCAACGACAACACAATGCCAAGCCACAAGAGAGCTTTCATTTTTATTTCTTTGTTATTTTCCTCATAACTTCTTCATTGCGAAGCAGGGATGCACCGATGATGATATGAGCGCTCGAAAAAAAAATTGGCGTGCGTTGTTCAACCCGGTGCGCAACTTTATTTCAGTTTCAGTGGTCCATTATTACACTGACCTGATTATTGCCAGCCAGGCCTGGTTATCCTACCCTATCCATCGTAATGCTATGCCAGCGTATGCAAAAATTCATCCCTCGGTTGCTGTGTACGTACGTATGCACTGATAGATTTGATCAAGCCTCGGTGAAGGTTTTTCATACATCACATCACATGCGCTGAGTACATTTAGCATTACTCGACATTAGATCCGGATTTTTGCAAAATATCACATGGAAAACTCGGCCACATTGCGGGCATTAGTGGTCGTATATAATGCCGTATACTTATGTACGAATCTACGCGGACGTACACCATACGTGGTGTAACCCAAAATCACCTAATCCTAAAACTTGTACAACGGTTAATTCGCAAAATCGGAAGCTTGACTGACCGACCCCTTTTCGAGCCGCGCCGTTTTTCATGCCAGGTTACGCTGCGGTACCTGCCTTTGCTCTTCCACGCCGATGCGTTACGCTTTTCCGGTGATCCGTAAACTTACAACAAACCACAGACCGGCAGAAGCAAGAGGATGATTTGATTGACCAGGACAACAACGTGCATAAGGTACAGTTGATCTGTACGTACAGTACCTACGTAGTTACGTACCGTACCGCTGTAGGAGATGTCTGAACCTTGGTCAATCTCCAATGAGAATTCATGCTATATGCATACATAAATACATGAACCATGCACATGCGTTGCGCATACGCATCGTCTGATCGGTGCGGCACACATGAGTATTTCAGGGGTTGACTATTTGTACTGACAGGTATGCATCGGCCTGCTAGTACGTACATGCTTCGGATTTTCGGATTGAGCGCTGCGCAAAAACAAAGAGCAGCTTATCAAAAGGCCATGATCGCTTATTACACGTGTGAGTGAACATGTTATAGTACATCATACCGTGTTATTGTATGTACGTACAGTACGTACAGTACGTTGGTACTACTACGTATGTATTTATACATACGTACATGTGGCACGTGCATTACATGTCCAGTAAGCCCAGAAGTTGCGAAAACTTGTTTGAAAATCAATGATACACATTGGCATAGCATAGTCAGTAGAAGTGGTAAGTAGTATTCGTACCTGCACTTCTTCGCTTCGATTGCACCCTTTTGCTTCAAGTTTTCCTATGTAATTCTTTTGGAGAAGCCCAATCGAGCAAAAAATAAAATATAGGCCTAATCATGCCTTTCGTCTATCAGCTGTTTATAGTTGTGCTTGCATCTGCAGCAAATTGTTACGCAAAACTGCCAGAAAATATGCCGAAACGTCCCAATTTTGTGATTTTACTCGCTGACGATTTGGGATATGGCGATTTAGCTTGCTACGGGCATCCGACTCAAGAATACGGTCCCATCGACCAAATGGCAGCAGAAGGACTGCGATTTACCAACTTTTACTCTGCGGATAGCGTTTGTACACCCAGCAGGGCCGGATTAATGACTGGTCGCCTTCCAGTTAGAATCGGGATGATACCGGCTGAAGCTACTGTGTAAACGTAGAAATTTGGGATCAAAACTATATATAGTTTCCTCTCCATTCGTGGACCACAATTCGCTGATAAACTTTAGCGATGTAAATTTAGCAGCTGGTAATGGTTATGAATGAGTTTTGGATATCGATCCCGAAATTTTTACGCTTACAGTACACCTGGCAAAAGAAGACACCGGGTTTTGATGCCGACGGATAAGAACGGACTTCCGCTAAATGAAACGACTCTAGCAGACCAGCTGAAATCTCTGGGTTATCGCACAGGGATGGTTGGAAAATGGCACCTTGGCATCAATTCAGAAACTGCAACTGATGGATTGTATCTGCCAAAACGGCGAGGATTTGATTTCGTTGGAACGAATTTACCGTTTCACGTCAGCTGGCGGTGTGAAAATAACAAAGAGCAGGTAAATACCATAATTGGTCCAATCTCATATGTATACGGACATGTGCTCATTCTCATATCAGCAAATTACTCTCTGCCAAAATGGAAAGCTTCTTCCATACAGCCATTAAAACTTCTACATTGACTGTTGCTTTTTCAGAATCTGCCAGACAATACCTTCTGCTTTGTTTACAATGACAGTGAAATCGTTCAGCAACCAATACGATTTGAAAAATTGACCTGGCGAATGGTGGAAGACTTCAAGCATTTTGTCAACCAGAAGCAGAAGGATGAACCATTTTTCTTTTACTTCTCGTTTCCTCAAGTCCACGTGGCGTTGTTCGCGTCGAAAAAGTTCAGAGGACACTCACTCAGAGGTAAAATAAGTTTTTTTATTGTTTCCATCACCAACTGTGTTGAGAGAGTAACAACATTTATTTCATAGAATATGACAATATTTATATTTACAGGGCTCTATGGCGATTCTACGAATAAAATGGCATGGGCCACTGGAGAAGTTCTGAATCACTTGAAAGCGAACAATTTGGCAAGCAATACCCTGGTCCTTTTCATGTCAGATCATGGCCCTCATGAGAATTTGTGTCAGTATGGAGGAGTGTCACCTAACTTCAAAGGTAAGATTTGTCTTTGTCCGACCTCTTTTGGCAACATTTCTCAGAAAAATTTCAAAATTTCAGGAGCAAAATCGACAACTTGGGAAGGCGGATTTAGAATTCCAGCCATTGCTTGGATGCCTGAAGTTATTCCAGTTGGATCAGTCTCCAATTCCATCATAAGCAGCTTGGATCTGTTCCCATCTTTTACCAAGTTGGCAGGTGGGAAATTACCGGAAGATCGAGTGTATGATGGTAGTGGAAGAACTTCCCATCTACTTCTCGTTCACTCTACAGCTGATGACGACATCAGCAATCGACTAATTTTATACTACTGCAATCGTCATCTTATGGCAGTGAGAGCTGGTAGATTCAAGCTGCATTTCATCACTTTGCCATTGCTAGAAATCGACAGGGATTTACAATGCCCGGGTGGAGTGCACATTCAAGAATGGTATTCGGGCCTAAGTTCTTGCCCTGAGGCGGATATGATCTATCATGACTCGCCATTAATTTTTGATCTGTGGAAAGATCCTCATGAAAAAGACGCAATCTCCATTGACAATTATTCCAACAGAAAAGAAATTGAAAAAATTCTGGCAAGGGTGAATGACCATAGGAGCACTCTTTCGTATGGAACACCGCAACTGAACGAGATGGATGAGAGGTTGCAGCCTTGCTGTGAACCACCCAAGTGTGAATGCGACAAATTGGGAGATGATGTGGGAAAAGATGAATTGTAGAAGATGGTGGTGCTTTACGAAATCTTGCAGGTGCAGGTTGAAGAAATTATGATGTAGGCCTATTTCTTTTGTTCCTAGCTTGGAATTGGTGAAGAAAGATTTGACTACTATAGTGGCATCGTTATTGTTGATCTTTAGCTAAGAATGTCCAGTGATTTGATGTGAATTATCGGGCGTAAGCTGTTGCGTATTTTCGTTTTTACAGCAAGGAGCTATAAGTAGAGGAGACGTCACTCCCCCAAATATCGGGCGGTGAAAGTGTCCGGAGGTCCATGTGATCTAGCTTCCGGTTTTCTAAGGTCTGTGGCATGCCATAGAGGCCAAATCAAGCCAAACTCAGATCATACATATACCCCAACTTTCTTCGATCTTTTCAATGGTGGGGTCGGCGTTAACCCATCCCCAACTGGTATGGCCGAAAATGGCCGTTTTTCAGCTTTTTGGGAAAAGTAGGGTATTTTGCAGGCCTCAGTACAAAACGCACAGAGCCAGCCAAATGCTGTCCTTCTCAAATTCCACCACCAAGGGTCCAAAGTCCCCAGTGGTGGTGTTAACTCCTTCCCCACCACACTGGCAACCTGAGAAATTGATGAAAAACTGCCTTTTCTAATGCATTTCTACTCAAATATGCCACCCTAGTGCAGTCAAGCAGAGAAAATTAGAGCACCCTACCCTAGTTTTATGCGTAGATTTCAAAAATGAAACTGGTTTTTCCATTATCCCATGTTTAAGGCCTGATAAACCCGAATTTTTTATGGTGTTTCGAATGAAAAAAGTGTACCAAATAGCAATTTTTTTTTAAAATCAGGTACCCTGACCTAATTTTATGCATAGATTTCAAAAATGACGTTAATTTTTAAATTAATCCATTTTTAAGGCCTAAGCAGCCTCTTTTTCTCGCCATTTTTTGATCAGACAAATAAAAAATCGGGTATATTAGGCCTTCAAACAAGAAATGGAATTAATTTAAAAATTAAGGTCATTTTTGAAATCTACCCATAAAATTAGGTCAGGGTACCTGATTTTAAAAATTGCTTTTGGTACACTTTTTCATTCGAAACACATGAAAAATTGGGTTTATCAGGCCTTAAACATGGAATAATGGAAAAACCAGTTTCATTTTTGAAGTCTACGCATAAAACTAGGGTAGGGTGCTCTAATTTTCTCTGCTTGACTGCACTAGGGTGGCATATTTGGGTAGAAATGCATTAGAAAAGGCAGCTTTTCAACAATTTCTCAGGTTGCCAGTGTGGTGGGGACGGAGTTACACCGCACACTGGGGACTTTGGACCCTTGGTGGTGGAATTTGAGAAGGACAGCATTTGGCTGGCTCTGTGCGTTTTGTACTAAGGCCTGCAAAATACCCTACTTTTCCCAAAAAGCTGAAAAACGGCCATTTTCGGCCATACCAATTGGGGATGGGTTAACGCCGACCCCACCATTGAAAAGATCGAAGAAAGTTGGGGTATATGTATGATCTGAGTTTGGCTTGATTTGGCCTCTATGGCATGCCACAGACCTTAGAAAACCGGAAGCTAGATCACGTGGACCTCCGGACACTTTCACCGCCCGATATTTGGGGGAGTGACGTCTCCTCTACTTATAGCTCCTTGTTTACAGTAATTTCGTGTACTCCTGTATCATTTGTGTTCTAGGAATACATGGCCACGTCACGTGAAATTTTTCCGGAAACGAAAACGAAACAAAAAACAAACAAAGCAAAAATATATTGAACTGAACAATATCGGCCTTGATATCGGAGATAATTTTGCTTCAAAACACGTGAAATCTTCATTTTCATAAATCATGGGTGCTGTTCTGGGTCTGTCGTGCTTGCCATCGGTAAGATTTTTCACATTAATTGCGCTATTCTGCGGCCTACTATTCTCCTTTATTTTTGCGTGTTGATGTTTCAGCTCGCGTGTTGCTGCGGGAGTGCCGCGTGTGGTCTGTGCTGCGCCGCGTGTCCCAACTGTAGGAACAGTACCAGCACGAGGCTCATGTACGCCATGATGCTATTTCTGGGTACCGTGGTTTCCGTGATTTTCCTGTTCGGTGGCATACAAGGGAAGCTTGCGGATGTAAGCAGTAGTAGTCGTTATTAGCGCGCTACACCCGTGGTGAGTAAACTCACGGGCAATTCCCCAAAAGTATGTGATGAAGCATAGGGAGGCCGGTGAATTTACCGTGAGTTGGAAACTCACCGCGTGTGAACACGTGAGAAAAATTTTGGGCTTGGGAGCAAGTGAGAATGCTCTACACGAAAAATAAAGCTCGAAGTTCAAACTCACCGTGAATTCACCGTGAGTTTACTCAGCACTTGTGTGTAGCACACTATTCTTCCATTCAAAGGCTCATTCACACATCGAAGAGATCCGCTGGGCGTACGCTAGATGTGTCCATAAATAGGTTCATGAATGCAAAGGCATGGATGCGCTTGTTGTACGCCGAGCGTATTTCCCTGTGTGAATCAACTTCATTTTCATGCATGGAAAGGTGCCTGTAGTCGGTCTACCGGCTCACGCCGAGCGTATTTCCGTATGTCTTCAATGTGAATGAACCATGACCATCGTTTATGGCCACGTCATTACTGTACGAAATGAGCGAGGTCGTGTTTAGCGCTGCGCACACGTGGTAGCGCTTTTTCTTGCAAAACTTGTCTATTTTTATGCACATTTTATTTTCTTTTTAGCCAAATAGCCACACTTGTTGGTTACTTGGCTAAAAAGTAAATAATATGTGCATAAAAATAGACAAGTTCTGCAAGAAAAAGCACTGCTACTACTTGTGCGTAGCGCTATTTGCTACCTCATCCATCCATTGCTTTAGTCAAAATGGTTCTGTACTGCGTTGGATCGGTCAGGGGTGACGTGTGATGACATCATAGCGAAGACGTCGGGATATCAGGCGATTTATCGGATTGGCTTCTCTTTGGCTTTATTCTTCATGTTCTTCTGCGTGTTCATGATCAAAGTCAATTCGTCCAGAGATTTCAGAGCCAAAATACAGAACGGGTTAGTGAAGGCAGGTGTGGCAGATAAGTTTTGGCCACAGGGCGCTTCATATTTTGATAAACCAGTGGCCCGTTACAGCTTCGCAGTAAAATCCTTTTGCACATCTGGCAACCCTTTTGCAAATCTGGCAACCCGTTTGCAGATCTGGCAACCCTGTTTTAGATCGTGATTTGTCAACTCAACTTATTATGCATCTGGCAACCACTTTGGGCAGTTGACAAAAAGTTGCATATCTGGCAACCCTATGGCAGATCTGGCAACCGTTTTTCCGCATAGATCTGACAACCATTTTGTGCATGTGGCAGCCATTTTGCGCACAGCATCAGACAAAAGTGGTGCATGTGGCAACCGTATTGCAGGTCTGGCAACCCTTTTGCGCATTTAGCAATCTGGCAACCCTTTTGCAGATCTGGCAACCCTTTAGCGCATCTCGCGTTTTAGTCTCGTGTGCACTTTCGGGCGTGACCATTTGCAAACGCTGGCTTGAAAACCTGCGTCGTTTGGTTTCTGCGACATTTAGTACTGAAATATTGATTATCGATCGATTATTGGTGATCGGCTGATCAGATCAGAAATCGCAGGCTTTTCTGGCGTTCTCGGGGCCATAAGCTCTCGAAAGAGTCCTGAGTGGATGCTGTAGCTGCAAAATTGAGTGAGTTATGAGTGAATATGCGCGGTTTTAGTACTAAAATATCGATTATCGATCGATTATTGGTGATCGGCTGATCAGATCAAAAATCGAAGACCTTCTTGCCACCCTTGGGCATATAAGCTTTCGAATGAGCCATTGGCGAACGCTGTAGCTGCAAAACTGAGCGAGTCTATAGCATTGCACACACACAGACAGACAGACACACATCAGCCCTATTTGTTAGTAGATTGCGACAGAAAATTGGCTAGTTTTTGGTGGTAAAGAAACACACCGCACGTCGCGTCTTTACCACTATTTTTTCATCAGTTTTTAGAAAAGTGGGACAGAGGAACCAACCAAAAAGTAAAGTAGCACTACAAAGTGTGAACAGAAAATCTCAAGAAAAATGAAGCGTCCTGCGGCAAAAATTATCTGCGACCTGTACCATATTTGTTTGAGAACACTAATTGGAATGGATTTTGTGGTTTTTATTTTGTTTTGGTTTGAATATGAGAAGGTGTGTTGTTTTAATTTCAGGTTCTGGTTCTTCAAGTATCTGCTTCTCATTGGCGTTATGGTTGGCGCATTCTACATCAAAGGAAATACCTTTAGCGATAGTAAGAGAGAGCCATATTGCATTTTCATACGACCTCCCTTACCAGTTCCTTCCTGATTAGCGATTAGTCGAATACTGTTTATCTTGCCTTTTATTTTAGCCTGGATGGTGGTCGGTTTGATTGGAGGCTTTCTGTTCATTCTTATTCAGCTGGTCTTAATCGTGGATTTTGTCCATGGATGGGCAGAGTCGTGGATTGGAAAATACGAGGACACAGAGCACAAGGGATGGTACGCAGGTAGGTAAAGAGACCATCGCTATTTTTGCAGGCTATTTATTGGTTTTGTGACGTGCCGTGTTCCTTATGTATGGCGATAGTCGGGCCCCGAAAAGGGGGGTAGGGTAGAGAAATAGGACCGAACGGGAATCTAACCCCTACCCTCGGTCACAACTGTGGACTGTAGGCTTTACCTGCAGGATGTTTCGTTTTGTTGTTGTAGCACTTCTGATCTGCACTTTCTTGTTCTACGCGCTGGCTATTGTGATGGTGGTTCTGATGTATATCTACTACGGAAAGGTAACGACACAGTTGTATATCATGACGTGATGGTGCGGCCGGGGTAATTTGGGCCGATCACCCTAATTTTGCCATCTTTTCTACTGAAAATGGGTTGGGGTGACCCGATTTACCCCGCACTAACATATTTGTGCGAAAGTTGGTGCCATAAGTAGCATTTTCTGCGGCATTTTACTCATCTCCTCACCATTGCACGTGCGTATTATTTTTTCATTGCACTACGTAAGAGATCATAGAGAGAACACAAGAGCAGAATTATTGGGTAAGTAGAGTGACATTAGTATCATTAGTTGAGTGACACACACAGAACTGTCAGATCACATGATAATTGACGCAGCTAGTATATTCCGTCCACATATCCCATAACACAGGGTAGCGTGGGGCAAACCGTCCTTGGGGAAAATCCACCCCCAGCCTCTATGGCGGTTTTACCCCGATCTAGCCAATATTTTTAGTTTGTGGCTAGGAATACAGAAACAAAACAGAGAGGTATACATTTTCGAGAGCCATGTTCTTACTGATTGAGGGGAGGGGGTAAACTCCCAAGGGGTGAGCGGATTTGCCCCGTGGTCGATTTTGCCCCACGCTACCCTGACCATCATCAGTTAAAGAGCAGCTCACGCATATCCCTGCAGATCACCAAGTGCGTAGTTGGACCTGGCCCCCAATTCCTCCCTGTATCTCTCTGCCTGCGGCGTGTAGTAGTCATAGTTGGGCGGAATGCGAACTATCATTCCACCACCACCGAGTCCACTGGAGCCTTGTTGGACCTCGTAGAACCCTGGAGCCTGACCGCCTGCTGTGTCCTCGAAGTAGCCATAGCCAGTCGAATGACCGAAGATGGATGGAGGCGGTGTTGGGGTCACTCGTCTGAATTGCTCTGTTTGAGGAGGTGTGGTACCGTAGTACAGGGTGCATGAGGGGAAAGGTGGACACGTTTCTCAAAGGAAATTGTCACAGTTTGTTGCTAAGGTCCAAGCTTCATGTGTTGTGTATGCATTGTGTGTGGCACTTGGAAAAAGGTGAAATGTAGCAAAGAATGCCACTCAACTTTTTCCTTCCAATGTGTGCACAAATGAAGCCTGGTTCGAATCTTGGGCAGGTGGGATATTTTCCATTGAGGAGCGTGTGTGTGTCCATCTTTTCCCCCACGCACCCTGTAGTTGGGCGGAATGCGGTGCAGGCTGCCGCTTCTCTGAACCATGCCGGCCCCTGCTGGCCCTGCTACAACTTGAGACTGGGGTTGCCAGAGCTGCAACTGACCAACGGGCACTGCGTGTCCCTGGTCTCTCCAGTAGGCATCGGTGTAGGCAGCCCCACCTGCCTCCTGATTGGGCCAATTCCACGCCACGCGAGTGAGTCCTGGTTGCACTGAGACGCGATAGGCCATGCTCGATTGTGAATGGTGAGTTGGGGAAGGGAGAGAGAGAAACGGAGAGACGACTGGTCGCGAGAGGGAATGGAATAAAGAATGAGAGCGGGGAGACGAGACGACTGGATGAGAAGAAAGGAAAAGAGAGGGAATGGAGATGAGATGATGGGAAATGTTGCAGAAATGAAATGCTACTTTTTTCGCACATACTTTCGCATGAATGTACAATATGCCACTGCTAGTAGGATCTCATAATCTTGCGTAAGATTGTAGGTTCCTGGTAAGTGTACCCTAGACGGTGTGTATTAGCGTGCGAAACTGGTATTTACGAGTTGCGGTAACGCAATTGGGTTGGTCGATGTGGACACCGTCGATGTCGATTTTTAGTGAAAGTTTAGATCGGTGCCTGTGGGGTCGCCGACCTTGTTCAATCATCTGGGAGCGGAAAAGGAGCGAGTGAAAAGAAGAATTGTGACAACAAATGACGTCGACGACCCCACAGACACCGAACTTTCACTAATTACCGCGGGGTCACTACCAACCCAATCGCCTTACCGCAACTCGTCCATGCCCAAATTGCTCACCATAGTACTAGTTTATCTGTCGATACTACTGTATTTCACTGTTTTTTCAGTCGGGTTGCGTGATGAACAAGTGGTTTATCAGCCTGAATCTGATCCTGTGCTTGGTGGTGTCTGTGGTGTCGGTGTTGCCGAAGATCCAGGAGTACCTGCCGAATTCAGGCCTTCTTCAGGCCTCCTTCATCACCCTCTACACCGTCTATCTCACCTGGTCCGCCGTCTCCAGTGGCCCACGTAAGCAATACAACAGACGCGATGTGTAATCGATGATAGGGTAGCGCCGGAAAATTTTGGCTTCTTCTTCTTACACCTGGGAGTAGCAGGAAATTGTGTAATCTTTGATATAAGAATAGGGTACGGTGGGGTAAGCCGGCCGTGGGAAAATCCGGCCACCTTAGTTTCAATGGTTCATCATTTGCTGAAACAGCAAGTTCAACGGAGCTTAGGTGGACGGGTTTACCCCACAGTACCCTACACAACATACAAGAACATTCGGATCGATTCCACCCGGGACGCGGTAGGGCGGTGGTGGTGACTCAAATTTACCCCGAATATATCCGAGCAAAAGGGGAAATTGTGTGACTTTAGCTCATCCAGGTGTGTAGTTGAATGGTTACGGCGCTCGCCTGGAACGCGAGAGGTCCAGGGTTCGATTCCCTGCTTGCACATCTGGCAAATTTTCCTTATCGATTCTGCCGTTTCTTTCTAGGTGACAAAGGTTGCAATCCCACGTTTACCGAGATCCTGAATCACAATCAGACGGGCGTCTACGCCACCCCGGGCGCCTCGCAGTCCTTCGTGGCTCTGGTCATCTGGTTCCTCTGTCTCCTCTACGCCTGTGTACGCAGCTCCAGCAATACCAGCGTCGGCAAGATCACAGGGGAGGATAAAACTACGCTGGAGGATGGAGGAGGAGGAGGTACAAATGTGGAGCACGAACGGCTTAATGGTACGCACGCTATAGGGAGCTTCATAAAGTACGTCACGCAAAAATTCATCCTTCGCGACCCCCTCCCCCTTCTGTCTACGTCATGCTTTCGTCACGCTTTTTGGTAATTACCCCCTCCCCCTACGTCACGCTTTCGTCACGCTTCTTTGGCCATTTCCTCCTCCCCCTACGTCACACACTTTTTTGGCCATCCTCCCTAGTGTGCTTATGTACATGGATGACACATCGTCACGCTAAACGTCGCATTTGCCCAAACCCCCCTCCCCCCCCCCCTATTTTTGCCTGACGTACGTTATGAAGCTCCCCTATGGGGGTGTGCACCCGCACGCACGCATGTTTACTTTCTTTCTATTTCGGTTGTTTGATGGTGTTCGTAATACGGCACAAGTATTTTGAGGGGTAAGGGGGATGACTATAACTTCCCGCATTCTCTCAAAGAAACGCTAATAGCAAGAATGCGGGAAGTTTGGAAGTCTTGAACAGTCGCCCCACCATTTCAACCCAACATGGGCGACGATGCGAAAGTATTTCCGGTGATTCGTGCGTGAAACGTCATAACGCACGGCCGGAAAAGACGTTCGCATCGCCCATGTTTTTATTTTATTGCACGCTGTGGTGGTTGGGCTTTGCTTCAATTTCTTGCTTTTGATTATTATGTTATTCACTACTTGAGTTATTGATCCCGGGTGGTCGTCATCAGGTGGTCCCCAGTACGTTTTAGAAAAAATAACCCAGGCTCAATAGCTCACTCACGCTTTTCAGCATGTTATGCTGTGAATTTGCAATCGATTCCTTCTCTTTCCTGTAATCTTTCCGCCCACACAACATCCCCATAGCCACTAGAAAATCTGATAATCCAGTAATCCACCGTGTGTGTTTCTCTTATTATTCATATTCTTTGAATCTATTGCAGCGAAAGAAGAAGAAGGTGGAAAGATGAAAGTATGGGACAACGAGACCGATAGCGTCTCCTATTCCTATTCATTTTTCCATCTCATGTTCTGTCTGGCGTCACTCTACGTCATGATGACGTTGACCGGCTGGTACAAGTAAGTCGCTCGATATTATTGTCCTCGTACCGTAAAGTTTACAATTGCCGTAAGGATATTATCAAGAATCCATAAAACGTAAAGATTGCAGTTTCGGAAAATCATATTTATGGCTTCTTGGTTTATTGGACGGATGGTCTAATGGATGACGTCGCAATTGGTGTCGCACGCACGTAGTAGCGCTTTTTCTTGCAAACTGTTTTTTAATTTTTATGCATACGTATGCGCAGCGCTAATGCGACCTCGCCCATTGAGGAAATATAGACAAACAGAGTGTATCCCTTTGTATATCTGAATTACCCCGAGCCAGCCGTCCGAGATTACCCCTTGCTGTGCTAGTATAGGTAATTCATCACAACCGTGCATAGTATGTGATTGTGATGTATGGCGTGTTTGTTTGTTGCAGGCCGGATTCTAGTCTGTCGACGCTGAACGCGAATATGGCGAGCGTCTGGGTGAAGATCACCAGCAGCTGGCTCTGTCTGGCCATCTACGTCTGGACCATGGTGGCGCCCATGCTCTTCCCAGACAGGGAATTCTGATTTACCCAGCTACTACTTTGCGCGCATTTTGACTGGACAGTCCGCCGCGTTCATATTAGCAAAAATAAATAATTGGGTTTAGGGGAAGAATGGAGCACTCAGTGTAAACGAAGGAGGCAATCACTAGCGCGCTACACACGTGGCGAGTAAACTCACGGGGAATTCCCCGTATGTATGCGATGAAGCATAGGAAGGCCGGTGAATTCACCGTGAGTTTGAAACTCACCGTCGTGTGAACACGTGAGATAAATTTTGCGCTTGGGATCAAGTGAGAATGCTCTACACGAAAAATAAAACTCGAAGTTCAAACTCACCGGTGAATTCACCGTGAGTTTACTCACCACGTGTGTAGCCCACTACTGGCTTATATTCGACCCATTTTTGCTTGCACCAATGAAATGGTTTCGTAAAAAAACCAATGTAATGGATAATGGTTTCGCAAAAACCAATAAAATGGATCGAATATGAGCCAGTGATTGCCTCCTTTGTTTACAACACTGTGTGCTCCATTCTTCCCCTACGCCCAATTATATATTTTTGATATTAGCGACGTATGTACTGTATGTTCACGTCCGAAAAAGCATGAAAAGGACAGTTGCGGACTTTATTACGTTGGACTGGACGTATAGGCCTACGTACGTCGCTAGTACAGCATCTCTATTTTACTTAGCATCTTTTGTGGCTTTTGCCTGCGTTTCTTGTTCATTTTTGTGATTTAAAAATCTGTCGAAGCTTTGCGATAAATTCAGTGTGAAGTGAACAACACATGTGTTTATTGGTCAGTGTACTTTGGTCGGTGTTATTCCCATGATCTAACCCTTTCGCCGTAACCCTCTATATCTGTAGCTAATTTTAGAAAGGAATATCTTTATTCCAGATTACTGTACCTTGATGTGTGTACGTACGTATTTCATACCATGCTCCCATATTTCTTTAGCCATTGTCACTTACTACCCAACTCATTGTTGTAACCTGTACAGGTGTCTTCGAGTAAAGCTTTTGTGATTGTCACTTACGAGACTTTTCATGACCGAAGAATGGCATTGGCCATTTCATATTTTGACACCTTTTGCGGCCTATTAGTGTATTATGCTGCATTGCACCGTACGTAATGTTGGCTGCAGTCCTATTGCAGGGTGCTCGCGCATACTCGAAATACTCGGATGATACTCGAATTTGATGTATGTACTCGAAATACTCGGATGATACTCGAATTTGATCTTGCGTGAAAGTGCATGGACCGCGCTGAATTTTGAGTACTGAGAGAGAGAATGCGTAAAAATTTTCTGAGTACATTTCCATCATTTTCAGACAAAGACATCTACTAACAAATAGGGCTGATGTGTGTGTGTGTGTGTCTGTCTGTGTGTGATGCGATAAACTCGCTCAGTTTTGCAGCTACAACGTCGGCCAATGGCTCATTCGAAAGCTTATGACCCCAAGGCCCGCAAGAAGCCCTTCGATTTTGATCTGATCAGCCGATCGCCCATAATCGATCGATAATCGATATTTCAGTACTAAAAGCGCGCAGATTCACTCATAACTCACTCAATTTTGCAGCTACATCATCCATCCAGGGCTCTTTCAAGCCGCTTATGGCCCCGAGAACGCCAGAAAGACCTGCGATTTTTGATCTGATCAGCCGATCATCAATAATCGATTGATAATCGATATTTTAGTATTAAATGCCGCAGAAACCAAACGACGCAGGTTTTCAAGCCAGCGTTTGCAAATGGTCACGCCCGAAAGTGCACACGAGACTAAAACGCGAGATGCGCTAATGGGTTGCCAGATCTGCAAAAGGGTTGCCAGATTGCTAAATGCGCAAAAGGGTTGCCAGATCTGCAAAAGGGTTGCCAGATTGCTAAATGCGCAAAAAGGGTTGCCAGACCTGCGAAAGGGTTGTCAGATCTATGCGGGAAAAAGGGTTGCCAGATCTGCCATAGGGTTGCCAACTCTGCGATGGGTTGCCAGATATACTACTTTTTGCCACCTGCCCAAAATGGTTGCCAGATGCGTAATTGTTGACGGATCACGATCTACAACAGGGTTGCCAGATCTGCAAAAGGGTTGCCAGATTTTGCAAAAGGGTTGCCAGATCTGCAAAGGGATTTTACTGCGAAGCTGTAACGGGCCACTGGTTGCAAAAATTTCTCGCCTTCGGCGAGTGTTAGTGCTGCTTTTACTGATATTTTATGGTATCCGGCATCCGCGCAGCCAACTTCAATTGTTCGGTATATTTTTTGCTTGATTTATTTTTGCTTCTGTCAGGTTTCATGGTTCAAAATTTTTCCACCATTGAGAAGGTTCTTCATTGATAATTTTATATAAGTACTTAGTATAGTGATTTTCTTGGCTACCTGCGGTACTGACTGAGCGATAGCTGTCTCCTGAACAGCGCATGCTATGCATGCGGCTGATCTGATGAGAGTAGCGGAAGCACAGTGGCTTGTCATGGCTGCTTGCATCCTGGCACTATTGTACTGTATGTATGTATCTGTCTTCACTGTATCCATCAAGCTCTCGCAAAAGTTGTACAGCCTGGGTCGGCGTGGACAGTTTGAAAAAATGCGGGCGCTGTCTATGCGCCGCGTGCAAATGCAGTGCGCGCGCGCTTAGACAGTTGCGAAGCGCCCGCCCAATTATAATCCGCTTCTTTCACAACTGTCTATGCGAGTGCGCCGCACTTTGTACGCAGTGGATGGACAGCGCCCGGATTTTTTTCAAACTGTCCACACCGACCCAGGGTGTACGACTTTTGTGGGAGATTCGTGGTATGTATGTACGTACTAGGTGTTACTGTGTATCTGTGTACTGTACAACGTACGTACTGACTCCTGACATTGCTTGAGAGATGAAAGCTCTGCACCTTTATGTGTGAACGTGCGGAAATGAGTGCGAAAGTGTGTGAGTGAACAAAATATAGGCTCAAACTGGTACTCGAAAATCATGCTTGTGGGTACTCGAAATACTCGAATGATACTCGAATTGCGTTTCATACTCTGCGCGAGCACCCTGTATTGCGTCATGGCCCATTCACATGGGAGACCATGCGCTTGGTGTATACCCGGCGCGTCCATACCATGGCTTGACACATGCAATGAATGGCATGGACAGCCATTGACGCGTACGGTGTGTGAGCGCATTTCCTTCCAGTCTCGTGCGAACGCCAAGCGTACGTTCAGCGTGTCGAATGACTCGGTGCAGTGCTAAAGCATGGACAATCATGGCCACGCTTGGCGTACGCCGTACGCATTTCCTGATTGAATGATGCCTCGTTCACAGCGGACGCTGAACGCCGACGTCGCTACTAGTTACCTGCGATCGCTAATATCTGCGTCGAACGGTGATATCTGCGTCGAACGCTGACAGCTGCGTTGGCGTTGTCGCTGGCGGTAACGCAGCGTCAACGTTGGCGTTCAGCGTCCGTTGTGAACGAGGCATGAGCCATTAGAGCGTGCCTGAAACAGGTATTGTTCCAGGTATATGTGACTGGAGCTCAAATCGATCAATAGCCCATCTTCCATCATGTCCTTCGCTCTCGCTGCGTCTATCGACACTATGGAGCGCTACATCGGCCCTGTGAATCCCGCCGTCTACCCTCACTTAACCCTTACCCTACTCGGCATCGGGCTTTTCTTCATGGCCTGGTTTTTCGTCTACGAAGTCACCAGTAACAAGTACACCCGAAGTCTGCTGAAGGAATTACTCGTGGCTGGGGTTGGAGCAGTTTTCATGGGCTTCGGCACACTGTTTCTACTCCTGTGGGTCGGAATCTATGTTTGATGGAAAGAAAGGAAGTGTGTACTAGGAGATGAAACAATGCAATAGGAAATGAAAATGGGATAATCTTTCTGGAAGTAGTGTATGTGCGAGAAAAGTGGATTGTTACGTCGTTCAGTTCAGTCGGTGGTAATAGTGACTGTGCGTCTGGTCTGGCAAGACAATGTGGCACTTGCGACTTGTTCATTGTTTTGGTTACTGTATTCAATGAAGTTTTGTGATTAAAATTATTGTCCAAAGCTTGTAGCTTGCTGGCTCACAACATGAAGCAACTGCTGCAAATTGTTTCTATTTTCTTTGAAAGGCAAGTTTGAATTAGAAAGGAAAAGAATGGCTCGCAGCGTAAATCTCGCTAATCTACATATTACGCAACAAGAGAAGCTTTTCCGCATCTTTTTCACTTTGCACTGGAACAACCTAAAACAGCTGTCGGTTGCAGTTGCTAAGTAGATGAAGAAAGATTGTAAGCTAACAAGCTGGGACAGCATGCAAGGAAGCTACATACTATCGTACACCATTTCAAACTCGCTTTGCCCTTTGCAACTGCGGTGAAAATTCACTTTTTTCCTGTAAGCTTCGAAAGCTGAGTGAGAACGAAAACGAACCCCCACCCGCTAATAGCTACTGTAGTTAGCCGTATGCTGGCATGGCACTTTGTGCTTTTTCACAAGTTGGCAAACGTGATTTCGACTTGGGCACCAGATTTTTGCATACGGCTCATCGCTATTCGCCATTCTCTTTTTTCAGTTGTTTTTCTGCCGGTAATGTGGACTATTTTTAGCAACGTACAATACTGTACGTACATATAGGCTATTTTCTGTTGGCTCTTGTTTTTATTCAAATAATAAATGTCGAACATCTTTGAAAAGAGAATCGCTAATTTTGGTGCCTCATCTTTCGTTCGATATCAAGATTTTTCTTTCTCTTTCTCGCGTTTCATATCCAGCTTTTTCACAGATTTCTCTCTACTCAGCCTACTCCTAAACTAATTGGCCGCATCCTGCTAATGAGGATCAGAAGCAGCTAGAAAGAAATCTGTGTTGCCTGCCAACGCGTGTGTAGTAGTTGCTGTTTGTTTACTTTCCGCATTTCCTCTGCGATTTGTCACGTTTTCTTTATTCGCCGGTGCTACCGTGTGTGAGGCAATATAGACTGCTACTACGTACGTATGAGATGAAAGTGAGGCTTTTGAGATGAATTGAATGAGTATTTATGTAGGGAAGAAGAAAGAAATGTGTCAGACGTCAACTTTTACACTCTCAGAGTTTCTGGTGTTTTCGTACAGAGTGCACGCTGTGTAGACAGCATCTCCATTTCCTATCGATAAGTGCCTCGCATTATGCCACCGTGTATCACGTAATGGGTGGCGCGAAAATACCGTAATGCTTCGTTTATACCCTCCAAGTTTGTCTTTAAATTACGTGAGCTCATAATAAAGTAGGTAAAGTCCCCTCTACGCTCGAGAGTTGAACTTCGCCCCCCACGCGGCGAGGCGGAGAAACAGGGCTTCAGTACTGAATTATTCTTTTCATCAAGTTGGCATGCCATAGAGGCCCAATCAAGTCAAACTCCAATCATACATATACCCCAACTTTCTTCGATCTTTTCAATGGTGATGTCACCGTTAACCCATCCCCAACTGGTATGGCCAAAAATGGCCATTTTTCAGCTTTTTGACAAAAGTAGGGTATTTTGCAGGCCTGATCGCAATATGCACAGAGCAGCAAAATGCTGTCCTTCTCAAATTCCACCACCAAGGGTCCAAGCTTCGCATTGATGGTGTTAACTCATTCCCCACCACACTGGCAACCTGAGAAATTGATGAAAAACTGCCTTTTCAGATGCATTTCTACCCCAGTATGCTCCCCCAGTGCAGTCAAGCAGAGAAAATTAGAGTACACTACCCTAGTTTTATGTGTAGATTTCAAAAATGACCTTAATGTTTAAATTCTTCCACTTTTAAGGCCTTTTATACCCGATTTTATGCCATTTTCATGATCGGCTGAGTAAAAAATCGGGTATATTAGGCCTTAAAAGTGAAATACTCTGACCTAAAATTAAGGTCATTTTTGAAATCTACGCATAAAATTAGGTCAGAGTATTTGATTTTACATAATGATTGTTTTTTGTGGACGTTTTGATACCGAAAAGCATGAAAATCGGGTTTATCAGGCCTTAAACGTGGGAAAACGGAAAAGCCACATCCATTTTTGAAATTTACACATAAAACTAGGGTAGGGTACTCTAATTTTCTCTGCTTGACTGCACTGGGGGAGCATACTGGGGTAGAAATGATCTGAAAAGGCAGTTTTTCATCAATTTCTCAGGTTGCCAGTGTGGTGGGGAATGAGTTAACACCATCAATGCGAAGCTTGGACCCTTGGTGGTGGAATTTGAGAAGGACAGCATTTTGCTGCTCTGTGCATATTGCGCTGAGGCCTGCAAAATACCCTACTTTTGTCAAAAAGCTGAAAAATGGCCATTTTTGGCCATACCAGTTGGGGATGGGTTAACGGTGACATCACCATTGAAAAGATCGAAGAAAGTTGGGGTATATGTATGATTGGAGTTTGACTTGATTGGGCCTCTATGGCATGCCAACTTGATGAAAAGAATAATTCAGTACTGAAGCCCTGTTTCTCCGCCTCGTCGCGTGGGGGGCGAAGTTCAACTCTCGAGCGTAGAGGGGACTTTACAGCAGTATAATTTCTATTTCTAACATTTTGACTCCTCTATACAAATTTCTTGCCAAATCCCCCTTTTAAAAATTAAGAGTTATGTAAGCAATTATGCCTAAAAATTGTAACGTACTGTACCGTACGCACTATATGCTGTAACGTGACATTTATTTCGACTCACCTCTTGTCAAAATCGACGTCCTATACGATAAAAAACACCCGATCCCTCGCCAAAGCCGTAAACGGCATGTGGTTGACGCGGACTCTGGCCGCGTGTGCCGCTGCGGCGTTGGCGCTTCAGCTTGTAGCGGCGGGGGCTGGCAATGACGTCACTTTCGAGGATTGCAAAACGAAGAGCTGGGTAGTGGGAGTGCATTACGACGGCCAGGTTGTGGGAAGCAGAACCTGTTACCTGCAAATCATAGGCACTTCTTTTCAATGGCCTGACGCCAAAGACGGATGTGGACCGCATGGATTTCTTGCCGTCATAGCAGATACGAGGACACTCGACATCCTCACTCTAACATCAGGCAGCATTGTAAGTATGTACGTAGTATGCACAATACTGTAGGTACTTATACTAACAGTGTTGTAGACGTATACGTATGTATACGTATACTGTATGTATGTTTGAGACCTTAAAGGCAAGGGGTCCCCAACCTAAACACCGACCTTCGTATCATAAACTATATTTTTTATCCAAGTTTTACAAAAAACGCTTTTCAAAATATCCGTTCACGAGTTATCAGTGTAGGAGTAGTGCAAAGTTTCAGTACTGAAGAGGATTTGGGAACCGCTACGGTAGGCCGGTTTTGAAAAGATGTACGTACGTACGATGTACGTACAGTACGATGTATATTAGGTTCGATGTACATACGTTTATGATAAAATTAGTTTGAACTCAAAGTTCAAAGATAGGTCTTAAGGGACCCCTTGCCTTTATAGCATTTTACATTTTGTGTCACTTAAACAAGTGTCTGTTGAACTTTTTTCTACATACAGTAGTACATGCTTATGCTTGGGCATCTGTTTGAACAGTCATTTATCGGAGCGAAGCAAATAAATGGTCAGACCGAAACAGATGTTGAATGGTATTGGCTAAATCCGAACGCAAACCCGTCGGCGTTTGAGCTTTACCCTAATTTAACGGTATGGGCCGCAGGCGAACCAAATGATGGCAATACCGTGGAGAGCGACCACTCGCAGTTCGCCACACTGAAGAAGGATGCGCAAGGCCTTGGCTTACTTCAAGATGACAGATATATTTCATTTCGGCAATATATCTGTCAATACAGTAAGTTCGGTGGTAACCCACCGCACCAACGCTCAACAGTAGTGGGCTACACACGTGGTGAGTAAACTCACGGTGAATTCACCAGTGAGTTTGAACTTCGAGTTTTATTTTTCGTGTAGAGCATTCTCATTTGCCCCAAGCGCGAAATTTTTCTCACGTGTTCACACGACGGTGAGTTCACGGTGAGTTCACTGACCTCCCTATGCTTCATCGCATACTTATGGGAATTCCCCGTGAGTTTACTCACCACGTGTGTAGCGCGCTAGTGTCTTGTGCGTATAATACAGTATGTCATACACCATTAGGCAAGCTGTCAAAATAGAGGAAATTTTGCTTCCAGATAGCCCGTACAAGTTGTTCAAAAAGTTCAGTACAGGTGTCGAGATCACGTTTCCTGTTGGCATATCCACCACTGCTCCAACGTATGTAAGCAGTTTATTGCACTGTATGCACAACAGTTGCGTAAATAATAGTACTTACTTATACGTACAATACTCTTGTAAACA
The DNA here is from genome assembly GCA_030247985.1 of Epsilonema sp. ZAB3_2. Classification (NCBI taxonomy): domain Eukaryota; kingdom Metazoa; phylum Nematoda; class Chromadorea; order Desmodorida; family Epsilonematidae; genus Epsilonema; species Epsilonema sp. ZAB3_2. The sequence continues at coordinate 26,176 of JASAMW010007013.1, forward strand.
AAGCAGGATCAGCTTTTGTGTTCGCCGTTTGCGTTGTCACGTTGGGGTGGTCGTGAGCTCATCCATACTTTTTCAGTGAAACTGTTGATCGGTAAAGAGTGAAGAGAAGCTGCTTACCGCTACTGGTGTCTGGTAGACGGTTGAATGGACCGTGTTGAACACAATAATACCTTAAATAAAACGTCAACTAATAAACTTGAGGTTTCATATTTAGGTTTTTGCCCAGATTCAGCGGTTTGTATGTTGTAGGTATGTAGGCATAGGTATGTACATACCTACATACCACTGTGGGTAAACAAACCGTAAACACTAAACACTGACAGTACGCAGAGCAGTAAAATATTAGTGGTCTTTGGGGTGAAACCTTGAGTTTGCCAGTTGATGTTTTTGATGCATTGTGTTCGACAAGGGACGGGTCTTTTCAACCGCCTAACCGCCTAGTAGTGGTAGGCAACTTCCTTCTTATCTACCTGTGTACCGATCAAAAAGTGCACTGAAAAAACAGGGATGAGCTCATAAAATACGTCCAATCGTACGTATTGTACTGTACCTCTACTTTTCAATTGGGTACGGTACTAGACCCATCCCATATAAGCCACATCTCGGTTCTCTTCTTTTTAGGCTTACACGCTGCGCTCATCTGTGCAAGGAACAGAACCCATGTATAAGCTTCACCTACATATCCACCACTGGTGTTTGTAAACTGCATCAGATTCAACTCAGCCATCCAAATGTGGGATCCATCGCCAATCCGGATGCTGCAGCATGGGAGCTGCTGCCATGAAGCTCGTACAATATTCTTAACTTTGAACGATAAATCGATAAAGAAATCGCGGTAGGGTAGCAATAAATACGCTATCATCAAGAATAATATAAGTAGACAAGAATGAAACACTTCACGCAAAAAAACGATCCAACCCTGCCGCATTTTGACTTGAATACAATCAAGGAACATTGATTAGAATATACGAACCTGTATTACAATGCAGGAAAGTAGAAAACAATATACGTACATTACAATGAAGGAAACGCTAAAACAAATTGCGAAACAATATAAAACAATGTATTTTCGTGCATTAGAATGAAGGTTCCTTTATTACAATAGCGTTTCCTGCAAAAGAATACACTTTCATGCATTAGAATACAGGTTCCATCAAATAAATAAAGCATGCATTGTAATGCACTTTCCTTCATTGTAATAGTCGAATATTACAATCACGGAACCTTCATTAGAATAGAGGTTTTTATTGTTTTAGCGTTTCCTTCATTGTAATATACGTATATTGTTTTCTACTTTCCTGCATTGTAATATAGGTATATTCTAATGAAGGTTCCTTGATTGTAATATTCGACTATTGTTTTATTCGCATATTGTATTCAAGTCAAAATGCGGCAGGGTTGGATCGTTTTTTTGCGTGAAGTGTTTCATTCTTGTCTACTTATATTATTCTTGGTATCATGTAGGTATGTACCGATGCAGGCCGCTCGGAAATCTTTTCTATTCTTCACCAATCTATTCTTTTTTCATCAAAAGTTCACATTTTTGGTTGTTTTCTTGTCTTTTACAAATTTCCCCTTTCTGACAGATAAGATACCCTTATACCCTACGTAGATAGATAAGATACCCTACGTAAAGCATGTATTGTTCATATGTTAGGGCATTATAGGGCATTACCCAACAAAAAACGGGATTAGTTAATACTAATGTACGTAGCTTCTCCTGGATTCACAAGTTGCACCTTCATCGTCTTGTGTCTGTCTATTGGTGCACAGGAGGCATCTAGCCAATGGCGTCACTCCCGTAACAGTAGCGCGCTAGTACACGACACACGTGGTGAGTAAACTCACGGTGAATTCGATCTTCGAGTTGAACTTCGAGTTTTATTTTTTGTGTAGAACATTCTCACTTGCTCCCAAGCGCAAAATTTTTCTCATTGTGTGAGCCGGTGAGTTCAAACGACGGTACGACGGTGAGTTCGAACTCACGGTGAATTCACCGGACTCCCTATGCTTTATCGCATACTTACGGGGAATTCCCCGTGAGTTTACTCACCACGTGTGTAGCCCACTACTGGCTCAGCATTCAATAATCTTTGATCAGAACCATTTGATGCCATAGGTCGCTGTGAAGTGTGCAGTTATGTAGTGTAACGCGCACAATACGTACAAGTTCTGAAGAATCCGGATCTTCTTTTGCTCCGTTCATCGTATATTGTTTTACTGGAAGTGCAGTGCAGTTTGCGTGCACTGCATGTCCATGAACGAACTTTTGCTGGCAAATGGTACACGTGACTTCACGTTGTTCTTGTTGTTATTTTAGTTTGTTTTATACTACCGTTATTTTTACCGTTCCATGTGGATGCTCTGCTCATTCAAATCGCCGGGCTTGCCTGCAACCAGCTGAGTCGAATGAAATCTGACACTCTTGGCGTGTATCTGCATACCGCAGCTTTATTGCCGAAGCAAGCTGAATAGAAGAGTGCGGAAGCTAGTACGTATACAGTGCTCGTTCACCGCCCGATATAGTTTCAAAAATTACATGCTCAATTCAATGCCAAGAAGAATTTCGTCTTATCTGCGGCATAGGCTATTTTGGATTCAGAATGAAGATTGTGTTGCTGTTTGAAATATTGAGCATCGTAATGGTGACTGGTCATGACCTCGGAGGTGAGACACTTATGTATTTAATGTTGTATGGTTGACGGCAGAAAAGGATGAGCCATCAGGGCAATCAATAATCATAATTGCCAAATTGGCAATAAACTTATTTGGGTAAACCGCGCTACCTGACACAAGCACACTAAAAATTAAAATTCACTTGTTCAGTTTTTTGTAACTCTTTTAAAAAGATATTTTTTGAACATCGAAAACGCAGTGTGACTGCATGTTGTCACTGCCTCGCAGGTTCATCTCACTGCTCCACAGCTGTACATACGTAGCTCGAGAAAGTTTTACCCTCCTACCATTGGTTTTCCCAATGTGCATGTAAAGTACTAGGATGTGAGCAAGCATCACGTACTGTATGCTTGCCCACCCGTGGCTGTTTCAACGAGTATTTATGATCGCTGGTTGATCGCTGGTTAGCGATCATACATTTTCGGGGCTGTAAAGTGCTTTTCCCATTCTTTATCAGCTCGGATCAGTATGCATTTTAGATCAGTGCATAATGCTGGAGGAGATCAACTTGGACGGAAAGCTGATAGGCGGCGACGCGGAGCGGGGGCTGCTGAGCGATGTGGCGGACGAACACCACTGTTGCGAGCGCTGCTCCCAGGAGGCCAGATGCGCCGGCTTCTCCTACCACAAAGACAAGAAACTGTGCTATCTGCGCGACACCATTCTCTGGAGGCAGAGCAGTAGCAATGAAGCCAATCATACTAGCGGCATCATTCATAAACGTATTGTTGTGTACTGTACGCACTGCATCTGTATAGTGTACACTAGGTGTGGACGGGGTACCCTAGATTTACCGGGGTACCCTATTTACCCTATTTACCTGCACATTTCTAGTCAATCAGGAGGGCGATGGAAACCCAGATGTGCTTATGTTAAACCACCGATGACAGGTCCTACAGCGCAAAAGGTGATTTTGATAGCGTATCGCCAAAAACTTTCTCCCTTTCTCAGCTGGAATACGTACAATAGATTGGGGTGGTCGTGGCCCCACGTGAGTACCCTCGGCCCAAATTACCACGTAGTACCTAATTACCCAGATTACCCCGAGGTAATTCATATTTCTCTGGCCCATCCATTGACCGTACCCCCTCATCAAACGTTTCAGGTTACCTGCAAGGTTGTGAATCGTTTCCGGAGTTGACTTTTCGGGGCTCGGTGCTGAAGTCGGTGAGCAGCGTACCGGACGCTGCCGCCTGCTGTGAGTTGTGCTCGACGCAGGCTGACTGTCACGGCTACACCTGGTATGTGCACAAGCCGCAAACCTGTCGCCTCGTCACCAACATCGTCGCCGGAACGCACAATTGGGCGTATCAGAGCGGACTTGTCAAAAAGTGATGACAACTTTATCAATACTCTACATGTACACCTACTGTATGAATGAATGATGGGATAGTTTGGGACGGCGACAATTTTTGGGACTATAAATTTGCATACACATAGACCCTATGGCGGAACATGTTTCAGACAAATTTTGATGGCCCGTTCACAACGAACGCTGATATCGACGTCAACGCAGATATCGACGTTCAACGCAGATATCGACGTTCGACGCAAATATCGACGTTCAACGCAGATATCGACGTTCGACGCAGATATCGACGTTCAACGCAGATATCGACGTTCGACGCAGATATCGACGTTCGACGCAGATATTAGCGATCGCAGAAAAAAGTAGCAAACATCGACGAAAACTTGATCGAAATACGTACGTACGAACGTACCAAACAACATCATCATCTATGCCGGCGTTATTGGAGAAAAATACAGATTTACGTAGATTTCCATAATCTACGTTGAACGTCGATATCTGCGTCGAACGTCGATATCTGCGTTGAACGTCGATATCTGCGTCGAACGTCGATATCTGCGTCGAACGTCGATATCTGCGTCGAACGTCGATATCTGCGTCGAACGTCGATATCTGCGTCGAACGTCGATATCTGCGTTGACGTCGATATCAGCGTTCGTTGTGAACGGGCCATGAGCCCTCTAGCCCTCTCTTGGTTCAGGAGTTAAAGCTGTTTTTTGCTGAAAATCCGAAAATTGGAATTTTCCCTGATTCTCAAAATTTTGAGAGAGTTAGTCCGTCTGCCAGCTGTTTGTTTCTGAATCTTGTAGAGCAGAAAATTTGCTACAAGATACATAGGCTGAATTTGAAAAGAAGTCATAAGCGGAAAAATGTCGGCCGTGACATGTATGTACATGTATGTATGTATGTAGTCTGCTAGCTGAAGCTGACCCCGCTGACCCCACTAAAACGGAATCAGAGGGATCAGCCCGCGACCACCCATATTTATTCCAAGCACAAACACTGACGAATACCGGTAGTTGTATTCCCTCAAGCTCCCACAAAAGTCATACACCCTTGGTCGGTGTGGACAGTTTGAAAAAATCCGGGCGCGGCTTTCTATGCGCCGCGCGTGTGTGCGGCCGCGCTGCACTGCGCGTAGACTGTTGCGAAAGAAGCGGATATAATTTGGCGCGCGTTTCGCAACAGTCTACGCGCGCGCGCCGCACTTTGCACGCGGCGCATAGACAGCGCCCGGATTTTTTCAAACTGTCCACACCGACCCAGGGTGTACGACTTTTGTGGGAGCTTCGCTGTATCGGTTATGTATTGTATTTAGGTTGATGTGAATGGAAACTCGATCCACTTCTGTAATCATCGGGCTACCGTCACCAACATAGTGTCCATGAAACTCGAACGACTCTTAGACCAACCTGATTATTGCATCATCAAATTAAATTTACTGTAGTCTAGGTGGATGAATGAAAATGTTGTATAGTACAAAAGTAGCCTACATAGATATGGTGATCAGATATTCAGATGTCTATGCGCGCGCAGACGTTAGCGAAAGCAGTGGGCTTCAACCATACATAAATATTCAAAGCTTGTATGTAATGCTGTGTGTATTTGCCTTGCTCCATTGGAGGAGGTGCCGTTTTCACCCGCCTCGCCGAATTTGAGCTGTAGTAGTTATCACACACGCAAAGTTCGCCGAAGCAATTTTTGTACGCAAAGTACGCTGAATTTTGAGCCGTAGTTATCACACGCACGCAAAATAATTGCGTTGGCGTGCTTGGCGTGTGTGTGATAACTATACGTACAGCTTAAATTCAAATTCAATTTCGGCGAGGCGGGCGAAAACGGCACTATTTCTTCATATGGAGCAAGGCGAATATGACACGCCAACCCATTGAAACGGGATTATGTAATTCAACTACACAGCTTCTCCTGGACTCACAAGTTGCACCTTCATCGTCCTGCGTCTATTGGTGCACAGGAGGTATCTAGCCAATGGCCACATGCATCTCCTACCTACGGCTATCAGCAAGATCAAACAGAGCACATAAACTACCGACTCCAACACGACGGCAAACGCTTCGGCAGGTGAAGAGATACCGTTGAGCCAATGCCGGGGATTTAGAAAGTTCAGAAATCCACCAGTCCCCGTGCCGATGTCCGAAAATCCGCGTTCATTGCAGCCAGGACAGGCGCCTTGGGTATTTACAAAGCTGTTGCTGAGTTCGAACCAAATCACCGGTTCGCTTTTGAAACTGCTCCATTTGCACAGCTTGTTGGGGTTGCCGCTATTAAGGGATTGGGACGAATATTCGGGTTGGACGCAGACTAGACGCGCAGTTTGAATGAAGTTTGGCAGTGGAAAAATTTCGGTATAGTTCGTGGCGAAAGGGAGGTCTGTGACGAGGGAGAGAACGAGGTCCAAATGTTCCTGATTTGCGGCGCGTCGGCCGTTGTTGTTTCGAAAGATTTCCACGACAAATCGTCCGTAACTTTCGACCAACGTCACGTTTAGGTACCGATTGGCGTGCCTGTCCAGACAAATTTGAGCGCTGAAATCCACGAGGTAGCTCGCGTGTGCATGCGAAATTACGCTCAGCTTTTGGTGTAGCTTCAAGTCAAGTCTTAAGGTGGGCGCGGCAAACTCTTTGAAAGTCACCGTTAGACTTTTCTTCCCTTTCTGCCCTGCTGCTGTGTCATGCAGCAAAGTTTCAGCCACAAAGCTTTGCTTTTCTCCCACCTCAACGCCCAAATATGGCTCGTGATTTATAGCACCGGTGGCGTTTCGAACTACCGTAACCCTGGCTGCAGTTATGTCGTAGCCGTCTAGGTATTTCTGCGCTTTACAGTCCAGCACCATTGGTCGATGCAAATCGTGCAAGGAAATGGCCGGATTTCCGACCGACCAAGATCGACTTCGGATCGACGACGATAATTCGAATTGGTCTTCGTAGGAATCCGACGTCTCTGCTTGGTCCAACGACGAGGAGAGTCGTAGCCAACCGAATTTGTTCGGATTCCGCTCCATTCTTCCGTTAACGCGTCGATCGTCGTAGAGTTTAAATTTCACACCATTTTTCTCATAAAAATACCATTTGTCGCCGTTTTTCAGCTCGTAGCGCGGCGATTCGCTGCTCGCTCTCAGCAGCATTTCCGCTACATTTTCGTAACCGTTAAGTCGCAGGTAATTCGCTTTTAAAGGCAAGATCCTTCGCTGATAAGATCTGAATAATTTCCACTCCTGACCGTAGAGCACATAAATCTCGATTTCTAGCTGCATGTGCGGCGTAGGGTGTGCCAAATTTAGGGCAGTGAATACGCGATGTTGGTAAGGTCGAACCGCAACTTCGCAGCACAAACTAGCCGGTCCCTTCTCTATGGGACAGCCGTGACTATTTCTTAAGCCGTGATACCGCGTGACGCACACTGCTTCTTCGTGTCTCCAGTGTGAACAGGGCTGTCTACCGTAGTCGTGAGTGCAGAATGACTCACCGCCCGGGCAGTCGCATTTGCAGCTGGATCGAAATTCCGCGACTCCGAAATCGTAGCTCGACCGGACGTCGTACGAATGCGCGTAGGAAATGTAGCGTACTGCGTAGAATAAAGACTGTACAGAGCTGTTGGTGCCAGCTCTTGTCGAACGATCGTTGCTCGAAACGTCCACTTGAAAACATGAGCGCTGATGCAAGTCCAAACTTAGCTCGACTTCGGTCGTTAGACGCAGAAGTTTGGTGTTGTTTCTGAGGTCGTGGAAGATAAATTGGCCCTCGGAGATTTTTGGAACAGCTCCAAAGCATTTGACAGGTGAATGTATCACAGTGGAACTAATCTTGGTAGAACCATTTGATTTTTTGATTACCGTAACCAGAAGAAGCAGGAGGTAATTCATATTTTTTCCACAAAATTCACTGTTCTTGCCCAAGGAAAAAATATTTCGAATTTTGCCAGAAATTCTTTACCATGCTGTACCGTACTGCATCATGAAGTTGAAATCGGCTTGAATCATGCAGGCATTTCAATATTCATTCACATTTCACTGCACACCTTTTTGGTCAGTGACACGTATCCAATTCTAATAAAAAAGTGCAATAAAAATATCCTTGATTTGCGACACATAGGTACCTAGAGACAGAAAAACAAATGCAATGCGGTGGAAACAAAAATATGGCAGAGCAAGCTTTTTTAGCAGTCAATTGTATATGCACATATTCATTCAGCATACGGTATTATGAAAAGGCCTACTGCACATTGTGCAGCAAAACCGCACTACCGCAGTGATTTTAATGATTTGTCACACTTTATTTGAAGATCATTTTACTCGAGAGAATATTTCTGAGTACTCAGCCTGTACCAAGAAAAGCATAGTCAAACGTCAGGAAACATGAGCTCAAAAAGCGCCACAGATAATTTCATTTTTCCAATAGTAATCAGAGAGGGAGTGAAGCGCGATTTGTGACGGCCCGAAAAAATGGAGATGGAAAAATCCAATAAAATTATTTCTCGCCTTGAAATGCACTGCATTTTGCAATACCAGCTAATAGCTCAAGCTAGCTCTACTTAGCTGGCCGAGCTACAAAAACGTTGGGTCTACCGTACGTAAAGTATGTACATACAGTATTAACGAACGATCGTCTCCTTTTACTTGCTGTTGTGGGTGGAATGACTTCAAGCTGCTTGTGATGACACTTTTCGGCTTTGTCGAAATTTATTGGACGCTCGTCAGCAAATTACTTCCATCACGACAGCAGCGGGAGATATAATGACAGTGCAATAACCACAGCGAATTGTTTCTCTTGTGGTTCCAAAGAAAACATCAAGTAATTTATTAGCAAAACAAATGCATTGCATTTTGTAAGCAAAAAACCGCCTGGTATCTGTTTGTACCACTGAAACAGTAAGAAGCGTGCCTCAAACTGTGCCTACAGTACCCTTCAGTATGCCTAACGCTAACTTTTGCAAATTGTTGCACCGACTCCTATTCTAATGCAAATTCGAAAGTTCATAAATCGCTCAAAATTATTGCAAAGTTACCCCACCAAAAACGCCATAATTTTTTGCATTGACAAATTTAGTTTAGAAAAAAGATAAGCAAAAAGTGGAGCAAAATGTTGGACGAAATCGCTAACGGTTGGTGGATCGGTCTAACCGGATGTTTGGGCATGATTCTGATCGGTTGCCTGTTCATTTTCGCCTGGGTCTGTTACGTGAAGCGGGAGCAGAAGAAATTTGTGGAAATGTCGAAGCAAGTGGAGGACACTTTGAATTACTGCTCAGGTAAATATAATAGGCTATTAGTAAACATAAATAATAGGTAGGCCTATAAAAAATAAATATGTCGGCCTAAATAAGTAAAAATAGCCCTAAATAAACATAAACAAATAGACCTATATATAAATACATAAATTAAATAAATAAATAAATAAATAAATAAATAAATAAATAAATAAATAAATAAATAAATATCCACGTAACGTAACCGGACACGCCTACTGTATGTACGTACTGTGCATACAGTGCGTGTGCAAAGTTTTGTTCTCCTCATTATCTTTTTGTGCCTTTTTCTAGCCCTACAAAAAGCTCGTCTTCTCCATACAGCTGTGACGGACGAAGCCTCCGATTCGCCGATGCATGCGCTCTTGGGAAAACGGCCCAGTTTGGTCCGTCATGCCGTATTCACATTGCGATCACTGCACTGATCGCCGGCGCAATTTTGACGGAGAGAGAAATGACTCTCTTCTTCACCAAGGAAAACTTAGCCCCATTTTTATTAGTAGGATCTGTTTTGTGAAACATCATACTCACCATTTTGCTTTCAAAAATAGCGACACCGTTTTCCAACCCTGACTGAAAATGAAAGCGTTAGTTTTGCGCGCGCAAGTGTGTGCGTGTGCGTCCCAATGTAAATGCGGCATCATCTGGAAATCTACAACAGCCTCCGATGCAAGCCCAAATCCGTTACCACCACCCCCAACTCAATCAAGGAAGAGAAAGAGAAAGAAGAAGATGAAGAAGAGGAAAATGCACCGGAGGCGAGTGAGACGCCACAGCCGTCGTCGATTAGCGCTACTATGAATCAGGATGGATCCATTAGCATCACAGCTTGAACTATTGACCAGTTGCGCTAAGACTTATGGGTGATCGCGAGCTGACCCCTCTGTCAGTATACAGTATCACTTTTTCAGCTTTCCTTCCCTTTACCGATCAAAAATTGCACTGAAAGTAGTGTTATCGATTACACCTGTACTGGAAATAGCGGTTACTGTAAAGTCTGCAATGTTGTTAGAGGAAGGCGTCAGCTCGCGACCACATCCATGATCTTAGCGCAACTGGCCCATATTACGCAAATTCACATCGGTGGTCAAGATATGTAGCGAGCGGTGAGGTGAATGAGTCATGCATTTTTTTATCAATATCTTGCAATAGGCCTGGCTATGTAAGTTGGTACGTTACGTAGAGTACAATCAAAAGTACTAGAACTATGCTGCATGCACTACTGAATTCCATTGGGTTGATGTGAATCTGCTACGTGGTAGGGTATGTTACTTGCACACGTACAGTAGCTTACATCTGATAATTTGTGTATCAAATTCTTTGCGATTACACTTGTTACTACGGTGTTTCGTTTCACTCCACAGTTTGTTTTGCTCTTCGTTCACTCACTGACTTGAGAGATTTACACGCGCAGCTGGTTTCGTGCGTTAAACGTAATGCCTTTATTCATGTACCGTCCATATTTATTGACATTTTCCTTTCTCTGAAAAATTTTGCTGACTCAACCGCGAACCTCATTTCTCCCAAGCTCAGAAGAGTGTCTCCTTGTAACATTAGGTGGCGGGTGGCTCCTATTATTCGTGACAGCCTTTCAACTCACCACGTGTGCGTTCGGTTCGCACCTCGCCATTTTCGCTTTCTTGACAAAAGAGGCCACCCCAAACCCAAACAGGTGACACCTCATACTCCAAATGTCATTTTCTGTGATGTCCCTCTACGTATGTACTTTGACTCTCACTCTCACTCCACAGACGCAAAACGCCGAGAAATTTCACTCTTTCTTGTGTCCTTATTAGGGCGAACTGCGTCCACGCAATACGTATTTTGATCTAGATGTTGATGGTGTAATATTTTCCAAAGACCCAACTTTTTCTGTGAAGTACGTACAGTACACTATGTACTTGTCTTGTTCCTAAATAAATAGGCCTACATTTATTATTTTTATTTCCACAGCACAGTGCGGTGGGAAAATAGGGAGTTCTAGAAAAAGTCAACGATTACGGTAATAGTAGGCTAGATAGTCCCACCCAAAAATACATTCCTATTTTTGGAAAATATACATAGACGTACGGTACCTAGCCTAATTTTGATTTTCCTAATTATCGAGTTGGGTGGGAAAAGTTTCGTCACAATAAGAATCAGGTCTGACTCTAATTTCTTTTTTCTTCCTACTCCTAGGCCTCTAAAGAAAGTTGGAAAAACTGTCAACGCGTACGTACATAACGTACTCCATGGGTCCATCATACTGTATCGTTCGTACGCACGTTTGCCTTTGCAGACTAATTTCAAGTCAGCAGCACTGGAACAATAACCAATCAATTCTGGCCTTGACTTCATTTCACTGAAAACTTCATTTTGCCTTCAGCGATATTCGTTCGTACTGCATATACAGCTAAAACCCTCCTTGGCTTGTCAGTCTGAAAGAACGCCTCTCTCTATTCAGCACCAGGAAACTAAACCAAAAGACCCGGCGGCTAAAAGGAAATAATTATGACCAAATGGTGCCAAACTTTGCTTGATTATGCCTGTGGGCCTACCACTCCCGAATATGGCGAATACCGCATCATGATGGTTGGCCTTTCCAAATGCGGTCAAACGACAATTTTGGACAAATTGAACAAATCTACCGCTTCACCGCAACATGTTGCCAACAAACAGACTTCAACCTGCGGCATCAATATTGAGAAAATCCAGGTTCCGAAAGAGAGATGCTCCTTGGTGATTTGGGATATCGGAGGCAGCCAGCACTTTCGAGAGTCAAATTGTCAGGTTTTGCTACCCAAATGTTGCGGCCTAATTTACGTGCTGGACGGCCGAAAAACCCCGACCGAATTAGCTGCGGACAAAAACTTGCTGCATCTCGCATTGAGACATGCGGCCGATGGCATACCTGTCATGATTTTGGCAAATTTCTCCGATTTCTCCGATCAGGAATCAATTTGTGACCAGGAAGACCTGATCGACCTTCTGAATTTGTGCTCCTTAAATTCCAAGCATGCATGGTTGGTTCAAAATGTCAGCGGGCTTACGGGAGAAAATCTGTGGTTAGCGGTGGAAAAGTTTGCGAAAATGGAAGCCCAATATGCTGAAAAGAAGCGAAAGTTGAAACTCGAAGAGCATCGCAAGTTGCAGAAGCAGAATAATTTTCCATCGTTCAACATTTTGTGATACAATTTTGAGGGTATGTACGTGAGCTAATACGCTGTAGTTATCGTCAGTTGAAATAAAATCCCTTTGGGACGCACTTATCTATTGCAACGTGCGTATGGCGAAAACAACCAATGCTGATTGGCTGCGAGATTCAAACTCCGGTTTTCTGGACCTTCGACGCTCGCTTATTGGCTGAACGAAGGAGTGATTCATAATCCTCCGCCATTTTTGTTTCGAAAAGGCGAAAAGCGAAAAACGAGCAGTGTTGCCAGTTTTGGAGCGTTTGCTCCAACTTTGGAGCATTTTGACCCCCTTTGGAGCAAAAAATTTGACTTAGCGCTTTTGGAGCTTTTCTGGAGCTTTTGGAGGTGTGGCCATAGGGGAGACAATTTTTTTCTGATGATGAAAATTCCTTTACCACCACCAACAACGAGTGTATGGTCCAACTTTTTGAGTGTTGAGTGTGGGAAAGTGGAAAGTGTGTGTGTGCTGTGCTGTTTGAGTGCTGTGCTGTGTGTGTGTGTGTGTGTGTGTGTGTGTGTGTGTGTGTGTGTGTGTGTGTGTGTGTGTGTGTGTGTGTGTGTGTGTGTGTGTGAGAGAGAGAGAGAGAGAGAGAGAGAGAGAGAGAGAGAGAGAGAGAGAGAGAGAGAGAGAGAGAGAGAGAGAGAGAGAGAGAGAGAGAGAGAGAGAGAGATAGAGAGAGAGAGAGAGAGAGAGAGAGAGAGAGAGAGAGAGAGAGAGAGAGAGAGAGAGAGAGAGAGAGAGAGAGAGAGAGAGAGAGAGAGAGAGA
>JASAMW010007014.1:0-16568 GCA_030247985.1 Epsilonema sp. ZAB3_2
ACACAGTTTGATTACAGTTTTCCTGTCTATATAAAACGTTTTTCAAGCATGAATAGCTCCATCCAGAAGCCATAAATTTGCATAAAAATGGCACCATGTGAAACTACATATTTCGTTTTTATAGTTCGCAAAAACAAATTTTGAAAAATTCCATTTCATCTTCCTGTAGCTAAGCTAAGAAGTCAGGGGATGCATAGTTTTCATATTTTTCTGCGTGAACCGCCCCCTCTGGTGGCGTCAGTGGCGTCGATGGCGTCAGTGGCGTCGAATGCTTATTACCGATGTGAGGTGTAAATGTATAATGTATAAAATGTCACCAAACAACCAAAAGTGTGGACCTCTTGAAACTAGCTCCGCCAAAATGACGCACATGGTTTCTCTTTGAATTGTTTGTACCCTGTGCTCATTGTTAGTGCGATCCTCCACCTTCTCTTTCCTTCACCTTCCATCTTCCCTACCTCCATCCTCTTTCTTCTTCATCCATCCATTATACTCCACCTTGCACCTTCCATCCATTTGCCCTCCATTCTCTATCCTTCTTCTTCTATTCCTCATTCCTTTATGTATATGTCCATAACATCCATCCCATCCATCTGCCCATCCATCCATTCATCAACCCAAAAGGGTTCGTTCATCCATCTGTCCATCTATCAACCCATATATGGGTTGATGAACAGAGAGATGGGTGGATGGACATCTGGTGAACGCGCCATGACATATGGGGGAGCTTATGCAACCAATGACAACCAACATATGGAAGTTGCAAAACTGTGGTCAACCAAGCTACAGCTACTCCTATTCTACCATGCCTATAAGCTTAGCTGAGCATGTACTAGAAAACCCTGTTTTTACCACGATTATGCCCTAAAACATGTACTTTGGACCTCAAAAACATGCCTCTACACACCTCTCACAAACAAAAATTTTGTCTGATGTCTATTCCCCAGTGTATATCCCCCAGAGTATAACCCCAGGGGTATATGGTCATAGTAAGTTAGGGCGGTATTACGCCCCAGTTCATGGTTCTACACCCCAAACTTGGGCGGCTAGGGGCGTACAATTTTCAACCCACCCTCGCTACGCTCGCCCATATATTTTCTCTAGCCAACATTTTACGCCCCAAAAATTTTAGGTCACCGTATACCCCTGAACCCCCATCAGCCCTCTCGATCAGCCCTCCCAAAAATACAGTAATCGTCCACATTTTGCTTTTGGACATGTAAAATCTCCAAGTTTGCTTCGAACTTCGAACTTTCGTGAAACACCCGGTACATCATACTATACTATTGTAGAAACGAAACTCTATCACCCCCTATTTATTTCGATTTCCGGTCCCTATAAATGTGTGCAAAATTTCAACTACCATATTTTGGGTGCGCATGAAAATCTAAGGTGTGGTTCCAGTCCAGAGTTACATGCACGGAAAGGTGGATGGTTTATTATGAGACACCCTGTACATGTGTGTCATTTTGGCGTTGCAAATTGCAAGAGGTCCACACTTTTGGTTGCTGGGTTGTCTTTTACAGATTACCCGACGCGAGTCGGTAAGGGACAAGTGCTAACCCGCAGTATGTTTTTCCTACAATAGGGCAACAGAGTAAATCACAAATGTATACAACAACTGCAATTACGGTACGACGGTTGGCGACCGATGGATGACAACTCGCAAATCGCAACCCAAAGATAAAATAATGAAGTGAAAGTAGCCAGTGCTTTCACACTGCGCTCAGGTATATTATTTCGTCCAACGTCCACCCGAAAAAGCGAGAAACTGCACCCAGAAAACGCGAAGCGTACAAAGAAGTTTCTACACGTTTTTGAACTATAGAGACGTATGACGTATCAAAAAAGGCAGCAGCACTGTAGCAGTCACATCGTATACAATAACACTGTTACCAAAACAAGCCTTTGCTAAAAGGCCTGAGGGTATATTGAGGGGGTGGCAGAAGTAGTACTAAAGAGGAGAAGCAGTGATATTGTGATAGTTTATTATGTTCCTAAAATTTGACATTATTATTATTGATTGGTAGTATTTCAAATTCTGTTGATACTGATGCTTTCAATCGAAAGAGAAGCCCCGGGGGTAGTGCTCCTGCTAAAAGGCCTGAGGGTATATTGAGGGGGTGGCAGAAGTAGTACTAAAGAGGAGAAGCAGTGATATTGGTTGACATATTGACAAAAATTTCAAAAACCACCTATATCTGACACCCAACCAATCAGCTGCACCCCTTCTCATTTCCCACCACACCAGCAAGCAGACTTTCTAAACTTTATGCTTTCATTGGTATTACTTTAGAAAAGCACCACCTTTCATTTTCTTGCTTTCAAATTATCCCCATTCTGCTAAATGTTCAGCAAACTCCACTAACAAATCACTGATATCTGACAGCCAACCAATCAGGTTTCATTCAAATTCTAAAAAAGATATGAATAAACCACCGATATTTGACAACCAACCAATAGCAGCACCTCCTCCTCATTCCAATCACACCACCAACCGTACTATCCAGCTCATTACTCAAATACCCACTGCATAAAATATAGACGTAGCTAGGTCACTCACTACCTTACTACCCATGGTGTAAAATAGACGCAGCCAGTTCACTGCCCAACTTACTATTCATTCAACTAATCTCTGCGTAATATAGACGCAGCCAGTACAGTACCCAACTCACTATTCAACTACCCATGGCGTAATATAGACGCAGCCAGTTCACTGGCCAACTAACTATTCAACTAACCACTGCGTAATATAGACGCAGCCAGTTCGTTTCCCAACTCACATGACGTCATTTTACGTCATCCTCCCGTCGCTCACTCTTATGTACTGAAATAATTAAAAAAATTATGTTTCTCATAATTTCCGCCAGGGCAGCGCTACGATCGATCACGAGAATTTCAGCCAATCACCAACACGCGCGTTCTTTTCGTCCAACCAATCAGCACTCTTCATATCAACTCCCGCCCTCCACTGCTCCCCTCGCTCAACGCACGCAGCACTTCAAACGCGGGACAGCGCCAACTTGCTGAAACAACACGTACGTAATTATCGATTACCTCCACCATTACATTTCGCCGCCTCCTATACTCGCACGTTGGCCCGAAGTCATCTGATTATATGCCCCGATGGCGCTGAGGCGCCCCGGGGCAAAAATAATTGGGCTTAGGTGGAAGAATCGTAGTAGTACCATCTGAATAGAAAATTGATAGCACATGGTATTTCACTTATCAGCCAAGCACGACGATCACTGTACATCTCGGTACACCAGCATCTCTAATTCCTTCTCATTAGCCACAAACACATCCTTGTCAAAGCGATGCTCCAGCTCCTTCCATCTCTTAGATCCCATATGACGGTTGCTTCTTTTCTCGCTGCCAGATCAATCGCTTTCTGCTTCAGCAGCTGCTTCAATTCGTGGCGATGAGCCAACTCCAGTGATTGAGCGCAACTGACTCCATCCAGCTGCTTGATTAGCTGACGATGGCATTCCAGCTTCAATCCATCCATCATGCATGTAGTAGTAGCTGGCTGCTTTTTGATTTGCTTTATATTTTCAAAGTGTAGGAAACCAGGCAAACGCAATTGAACCAGGCAATACGACCAAATCGCAATCAACCCTTGGCTGCATCCAACAGGTCACCCAGATCCAGCTGATGGAAGCGAGCAGGGATCCTGTCACAGTAAATGAAACGGAGCACCTCCATCATAACTTCGCTGTCTGCGTGGGCTATCCACCATATGCAGTAAGGGAATTGGGTAGGTCGAAGGTGACCCCGTGGCATTTAGTGAAAGTTTGGATCGGTGTCTGCGCGGTCGTCGACGTCATTTTGTTGTCAATTCTTCTTTTCACTGGCTCCTTTTCCGCTCCCAGATGATTGAACAAGGTCGACGACCCCGCAGGCACCGACCCAAACTTTCACTAAATGCCGCGGGGTCACCTTCGACCGACCCAATTCCCTTACTGCATATGGTGGATACGGAGGGAGACCCAGTTACGTACATCTCTACCGTTGCGTGCAAACTAAGCCGCACCAGGTATCAGCGTCAATCATAAAAGTGTCGCGTCCATAAACCATAGTAGTTGTCATGTCAGCGTTGTTTGTGAGGGGTGCCAGACTCTTACAAGGTAAAAATAGAGTACAAGAGGGTAAATTACATTTCAAACATTGCAGGATTTGCAATCCATACTAGACGACCAAATATAATCGATTGATTTACCTCCAAGCTTTCGCACTTATTGATCAATATTAGATGTATTGGCATCCATGTGAATGGAAAACATCCAAGGAATTCCCCATCACAAGTTTCGTTCATTCAAATCATTTTATCTCACCGTGAACAAGTGGGGAGAAACAACAAACAGTTTCGGAATACAGTAAAAATAGTTGGTACAGTAGAGCGTAAAAAAACACTATTCCACTTTGACTTCATCTATTAATCTACCAGTGTAGCGCACTTGAACAGAAGTACACACTGAGTGAATAAATACTGGGCCCAACATGACAAGGCATACTGAATTGACGAGTTGCGCTAAGCGAAAGTATACAATATTGCAGTACAATTTTTGGCCAGTCCCGGCGATATGTAGCTAAAGCTAGATACGAAAATATCCAAACGCACGTAGCTCTATTTCAGCTTTGCAAGATTTAAACTTCATGTAGCCTGGACCGTTATCAGAAGTGGGTTGTCGTTCGTCGACCACTGGCATTCGTCCCATCGCATCACACAACTGATTCCACTGAGTCGCAGTGGGCTGTCCCTGGTACCGATTGGACAACTCCATCTTCTTCAGCTTGGCGCCGCCCCTCCTTTCGTAGGACTCCAAGAATGATCGCGCAAAGGGCGCCAGAGCAGGCAACGGCGGATAACAAAACATGACCCCAGCTTTGAAGAGGTTGAGACTTGGAAGGCGTCGCCAGAAACGGCGACAAGCTAGCATCGACACTTCCGCCTCCATATGACACGTTTCCAGCGTGATGCGGGCGATCATTTGCAATGGAGAGTAAGTGATAGAGGCCGCTGATGCAATGAAGGTGGATAGGCCAGCATCATAGATCACCAGATGGAGTGGAGGAGGCGCCTTGTTCTCAGCAGCTGCAGTTTCATCCTTGGCTCGCTGCAACTCGACCAGACCAGCAAACAAGACTGACCAGTGATGGGCCTCCCAATCCGATGCATGACATTCCAAGTGCTTCAACTGGCTTTTGCCTGCCAAAAAGGTGCTTTCTGTGAGAAGACAACAAAGAGGAAGCTTGAGCTCTTCCAGCCGATCACACTCCAACAGGCATGCGGTAAGCTGCTGGCATATGCGAGCACTCAAATCTGCACCCTCCACATCGCGGATGTTGAGAAGTAGGCTGAGCAGATGTTGTCGGCAGGCGTGAATGAAGGGGCCAGTGGATGGTGAGAGGAAAAGCAACTTTTCAAAGTGCATCCGTATGTTGTTGATGGCCCTCGGTTCCCTCAGCATCAGCTCCAGCATATGGGACATCAACAGCGCCGCCTTACTTTCACCTTCCACTTCATCCGTCTCCACTGTAATGTGCAGACATTGTAGGTTCTGCGCCTTGGTCCAAAACGCAGACAGAAACGATAGGACGACTTCCGCTTCAACAGATTTCAACTCCTCTCCATCCGATATTTTCCAACCGTCATCTGAAAAACCCCATTCCACATCCATCTCCTTCACGCCCAGCCACGCAAACTCCTTGAACGAACGGTTGACACGCTCCAGTCTGCTCGCGTCCCTGGCTCCAGCCACTGGCACATAGGATAGGATCTTCTCCAGCAGCTCATCTGGAAGGTCAGAGATGTAGAGGGGACCATTCGGAATAGACGGATCTTTCTCGGGTGGAAGTACCATCTTCGACGCAGAGATAGCTGCTGCCTGGCTGAACTTCGGAAGATTCGTTCCTTTCCTACTGCGCGACACAACAACTGCAATTAGGGTACGCCGGTTGGCGACCGACCGACCACTCGCTACCAAACGCAAAGATACAATGATGAAATGAAAGTAGCCAGCGTTTTCACACTGCGCTCAGATATAGTGACATCAAAAAGATACATTTTGTGACATATAGCCTACCATTCGTCCGACGTGAAAAGCGAGAACTGCACCGCAACTGACGCATAGGCCAGGCGGCAGTCAACCAAGAAAACGCGAAGTGGAAAACAAAATTTATGTTTTACTGAACTACTGTAGAGACGTATCACAAAAGGCAGCAGAAGTCGCATCGTACTCCTTACTGGTCCTACAGTATACCATCGTATACATTATTACCAAAACTAATTGGGCTTAAATGGAAGAGTGGAGACGTAGTGTAGTGTAGACGAAGGAGGCAATCTCTGGCTCATGTTCGATCCATTATATTGGATTTTTCAAAAAACCAATATAATGGATAATATCCATTTCTATTGGTTTTACGAACTATTCTATATTGGTCACGTACTTTTTACGAAACCACTACCCTGGGTTTTTGAAAAAAAACCGATATGATGGACCGAATGAGCCGGGGATTGCCTCCTTCTTTTACACTACGTGTACGTCCTCCATTCTTCCACCTAAGCACAATTATTTTTAAATAATTGTGCTTATTTACATCTCTACCGTTGCGTGCAAACTAAGCCGCACCAGGTATCAGCGTCAATCATAAAAGTGTCGCGTCCATAAACCATACCGTATTTTTGGGTGTATAGCCCCATAGGCTAGGTACCTTCCAGTACATGGGGGGTTTATACACCAGGGGGGATATACACTGGGCAAAATTTATGTTTTGCCAATGGGGGGTTATACACTGGGGGGATATACTCAGGGGGATATACACCCAAAAATACGGTAGTTGTCATGTCAGCGTAGTTTGTGAGGGGTGCCAGACTCTTACAAGGTAAAAATAGAGTACAAGAGGGTAAATTACATTTCAAACATTGCAGGATTTGCAATCCATACTAGACGACCAAAACAATCGATTGATTTACCTAAAAACTTTCAGACTTATTCATTAAGGTCTCACACTATAGATCTCTGAGCCGTGGACTCCTGTACTACTACTGAAGTATCTGGTGATATCTAATTCCAGCTGTTTTCACTTCCTGACACCATACGATCATCCGTCTGCTTGTTTTCCGTTCGCTGTTTCCGCTCCAGTCGCGCTCTCTGCGCTCGTCTTCGTACTATGCAGGGACAACTGTCTATGCATGGACTTCTTGATAAATTCGGTCCAGGCTCTCCTGAGCCAACGAAAGCGAGTTGAGAGGAGATCAAGATATCGATCGAAAGCTTGTTACACGATCTCTTTGACGCGCCATAGAGCGCCTCTTGAAACGGCCTCTCCGTGGCGCTATTCTTGATTGAAACGATAACTTTTTCAAACACGTTTTTCTTGGATAACTTTGCGTAGAGGCAACGTAGAGAGGCGCCGCAGGTACCGATCGATTCCTCTCGTCAAGACGCGTTGAATGGTGTGCCGCATGTTGAAAAATACCCAGTGGTTCCTTCGGAACACCCAAATCTCATGGTTTTTATGGTGTTCTTCAGCGCGTCGTACTGCGCCGAATACAAGAGCTTTGGCGCTGCCGTTTGGTTTACGTGTAGAGGAAGAATGATACTTTATTCACATTATGACGGATCTCTTTTATCTTGCGTAAAACGGCTACGACGAAGCCTCAAAGTTGGCTCCGAAACTATAGCGTGAGACCTTAATATAATATTAGGTGTATTGGCATTATGTGAATGGAAAACATCCAAGGAATATTCCCCATCACAAGTTTCGTCATTCAAATCATTTTATCTAACCGTGAACATGTGGGAAAAAAACAACAAACAGTTTTGGAATACAGCAAAAATAGGATAGTGCAGTAAAGCGTAAAAAAACACTATTCCGCTTTGACTTCATCTACTAAATACTAAATAATCTACTAGTAGCGCACGCGCACTTGAAAAGAAGTACACACTGAGTGAAATAAACACTGAGCACAACATGACAAGGCATACTGAATTGACGAGTTGCGCTAAGCGAAAGTGTTTACGTAGTATCACTGATTTGCAGTACAATTTTTGGCCAGTCGCGGCGATATGTACATAGCTAGCTAGATATGAAAATATCCAGACCCACGTAGCTCTATTTCAGCTTTGCCAGATTTAAACTTCATGTAACCTGGACCATAATCAGAAGTGGGCTGACGTTCGTCGACCACTGGCATTCGTCCCATCGCATCACAGAACTGATTCCACTGAGTCGCAGTGGGCTGTCCCTGGTACCCATTGGACAACTCCATCTTCTTCAGCTTAGCGCCGCCTCTCCTTTCGTAGGACTCCAAGAATGATCGCGCAAAGGGCGCCAGAGCAGGCAACGGCAACTGCGGAGTAGAAAACATGACGCCAACTTTGAAGAGGTTGAGCCTTGGAAGGCGCTGCCAGAAACGGCGACAAGCTAGCATCGACACTGCCGCCTCCATATGACACGTTTCCAGCGTGATGCGGGCGATCATTTGCAATGGAGAGTAAGTGATAGAGGCCGCTGATGCAATGAAGGTGGATAGGCCAGCATCATAGATCACCAGATGGAGTGGAGGAGGCGCCTTGTTCTCAGCAGCTGCAGTTTCATCCTTGGCTCGCTGCAACTCGACCAGACCAGCAAACAAGACTGACCAGTGATGGGCCTCCCAATCCGATGCATAACATTCCAAGTGCTTCAACTGGCTTTTGCCTGCCAAAAAGGTGCTTTCTGTGAGAAGACAACAAAGAGGAAGCTTGAGCTCTTCCAGGCGATC
This sequence comes from Epsilonema sp. ZAB3_2, assembly GCA_030247985.1. NCBI lineage: Eukaryota > Metazoa > Nematoda > Chromadorea > Desmodorida > Epsilonematidae > Epsilonema > Epsilonema sp. ZAB3_2. Next base: position 8,771 of record JASAMW010007014.1, read on the forward strand.
ACACTCCAACAGGCATGCGGTAAGCTGCTGGCATATGCGAGCACTCAAATCTGCACCCTCCACATCGCGGATGTTGAGAAGTAGGCTGAGCAGATGTTGTCGGCAGGCGTGAATGAAGGGGCCAGTGGATGGGGAGAGGAAAAGCAACTTTTCAAAGTGCATCTGTATGTAGCTGATGGCCCTCGGTTCCCTCAGCATCAGCTCCAGCATATGGGACATCAACAGCGCCGCCTTACTATTTTCACCTTCCACTTCATCCGTCTCCACTGTAATGTGCAGACATTGTAGGTTCTGCGCCTTGGTCCAAAACGCAGACAGAAACGATAGGACGACTTCCGCTTCAACAGATTTCAACTCCTCTCCATCCGATATTTTCCAACCATCATCTGAAAAACCCCATTCCACATCCATCTCCTTCACGCCCAGCCACGCAAACTCCTTGAACGAACGGTTGACACGCTCCAGTCTGCTCGCGTCCCTGGCTCCAGCCACTGGCACATAGGATAGGATCTTCTCCAGCAGCTCATCTGGAAGGTCAGAGATGTAGAGGGGACCATTCGGAATAGACGGATCTTTCTCGGGTGGAAGTACCATCTTCGACGCAGAGATAGCTGCTGCCTGGCTGAACTTCGGAAGATGTTTCTTTCCTTGCCTGCTGCGCGATACAACTGCAATATTAGGGTACGCCGGTTGGCGACCGACCGACCACTCGCTACCAAACGCAAAGATAAAATGATGAAGTGAAAGTAGCCAGCGCTTTCACACTGCGCTCGACATATCATTCGTCCGACGTCCACCCGAAAAGCGAGGAACTGCACCGCAACTAACGCATGTACATTTACCGTACATACATACAACATCGTTTGACCAAACTTTAGCCCATTTATATATACGGTACGTGCTTTAAACATCTTTCTGAGGTTCTGACGCAGACACAAATCTGAGGTTACGACGCCCCCGTAAAATGATTTCTGGGGTTTTGACATATGTCCTAATGACACACTATTCCCAGGTTTTGTCACCATTGAGGTTTTGTCACGCAGGTAATGACGCATTCTGAGCTTATGAACCATGACCATACGTATGTACAGCTTTTCTAACAGCAGTACGGTTGCCGTACTGCCAGACCTTGCGTCCGAAAATTAAGGTGGATACGGAGTCTTTCCAAAATAAAGGCGGGGTGGGCACGGGCACTTTACGAAACATCAAGGGGAGGGTGACTGGATGAAACTTCAATGTACTCAGAGGCAAGTTCTACTGTGGCATGAAACATCAATCTCACCAGTTTACCCGTTGGTATGGGTTTCTCGACGTTTTCTTTCGTTGAACAGAGTATACCATAGTAAACAGGCTATATGAGGTCCTATCTTCATCGATTTCTCCTGAGACAACCAGGGCGAGTTGGAAAACGGCGAAGTGCTTGTTCAAACGAGCATCACCTGAACTTTTCAACAAGCGTATGTGCGCACTTTAAGAAAGGTTTTCTGTAGCGGTTGCATAGTACGTGGAAGGGGGGTACTTTTTGTAAATCGAGATAATATGCCTATCGGATTCCCCATCAAAAACTGCATATATAGATGAAGTTTTAGGGAAAAATTTGTTCAGGCATCATCGAGATATTCATGGGTAAAGGTGGGCAGGTCGCATTTTTGCCGTTTTTCAACGTTTTTAGCCACCAGTGGCCCTTTGCAGCTTCGCAGCAGTAAAGGGGACAATCTCTATGCATCTGGCAACCCGTTTGCAAATCTGGCAACCCTTTTGCAGATCTGGCAACCCTGTTGTAGATCATGATCTGTAACTTATTATGGATCTGGCAACCGTTTTGGGTAGTTGGCTAAAAGTTGCATATCTGGCAACCCTTATCGCAGAGTTGGCAACCCTATGATGGCAGATTTGGCAACCCCTTTTCCGCATAGATCTGACAATCTTGCACAGCATCAGTCGAAAATGGTGCATGTAGCAACCCTTTTGCAGGTCTGGCAGCCCTTTTGCGCATTTAGCAATCTGGCAACCCTTTGCAGATCTGGCAACCCTTAAGCGCATCTCGCGTTTCATTCCCGTGTGCATTTTCGGGCGTGACCATTTGCTAACGCTGGCTTGAAAACCTGCGTCGTGTGGTTTATGCGGCATTTAGTACTAAAATATCGATTATCGATCGATTATTGTGGTGTGTACGCGATGGCCAAGGGAAGAGAGAAGAGTGAGAGCGAGTGATCCCGAGGTGGCAAACAACAAAGACTGTTTATTCCTACCCTGCGCCGGCTATTTATGCCGATTGGTGGCAGGAAATTACATAAGATCAATGCACATTTCTGCATTGCATATGTCCATTGTCCTTATACTGTATGTACGTATCACGATCACATCATCATCCCCTCTTCAGTGAGGTCCTGGGGGTTGCAGTCTTCTTGGGTCCTAGCTTGGTTCGGTTTCTGCTGTCCGCTCTGCATCGGGCGCAGTATCCTTTGACCAGCTGGTGTTCCCATCCCCGCTGGATGCTGCCAGCTGTTTGAAGATGCTTGGTCCCGATGATGAGTGCTGGGTGCCTCTGCGTCCTCTCGGAACGTCTTCTTGAGGTCTTGGGTCGGCTTGCTGAAACGTCCTTGGTGGGTTGTGCCACGTCCCGTGGACGCCTTGGTACAGCAACCTCGCGGAGGCCATCTCCTGCCCGCCTGGTCCTGTGGGTCCTGGTTCTTGAGCTTGACCAGTTGTCTCTCCCACAGCCATGGCACTCTGGGTTCCTGGGAAGCCGGCTCTTGTGCATGTGGGCTGGATGGATCCGCTCCGCTCCATGGTGACCGGGCATGGGTGAGTCCTGTCGCAACCGCCTGGTCCAGCTTGGTCAGGGCTGGTCTGCTCCTCTCCTGATGGTCTCCTTTGGCTTGTCCATCGGGTTCCCTTGTCCTGGGCCTGGGTCGAATGGAGAAGCGTCGCCAATCTGGTATGTCGGCGATGGACGAGGGGAGAGAGAAGAGAGAGAGCGAGTGATCCCGAGGTGGCAAACAACAAAGACTGTTTATTCCTACCCTGCGCCGGCTATTTATGCCGATTGGTGGCAGGAAATTACATAAGATCAATGCACATTTCTGCATTGCATATGTCCATTGTCCTTATACTGTATGTACGTATCACGATCACATCATATTGGTGATCGGCTGATCATATCACAAATCGAAGGCCTTTCTGGCGTCCTCGAGGGCATAAGCTCTTTGAAGAGCCCTAGATGGACGCTGTAGCTGCAAAATTGAGTGAGTGTGAGCGAATCTGCGCGCTTTTAGTACTAAAATATCGATTATCGATTGATTATTGGTGATCGGCTGATCAAATGAAAAATCGAAGGGCTTCCTGGCGCCCTTGGGCTTATAAGCTTTCGAATGAGCCATTAGTGAACGCTGTAGCTGCAAAACTGAGCGAGTTTTTCGCATCACAGACAGACAGACACACACACAGACATCAGCCCTATTTGTTAGTAGATATTTCAGCAACCGAAGGGCTTAGAGGGCTACAATTTGGCGTGCAAAAAGATCCCATAGGGACCCAAGTCTGGACCAATTTTGAGCCCAATCGGCCACCTGTGTGGCGAGATATAGCGTCACAAAGTGCATTTCTGTATATTTTTCACCTGTTGCAAATTTAGTTTTTTGAATACCACGGCGTGAATACATGCCCTGCACGGGGTAAAATTTTGACAGAAAGTAGAGAAGGGTTAGGCCTAAAAACTTTAGTACTACCGCAAAAAATCTCTATAATTGGAATTGGACTACAGTCCTCTCGAATAGTGAAAAATACAGCAAAAATTTTCCCGCCTTTTTTATTTTTCAAGATAAATGAGCAATACCACTGAAATTTTTTCCTCATAAGTAGCCTATCTTATGTAGAATTTGATGTAGATTTCAAAAATAACATTGTTTTTCCCAAAAAATTTAACCCCTAGCATATAATTTTGCAAAATTAGTATATTTTTGTGAATTTTGGGTAAGGGTTAAATTTTTTGGGAAAAACAATTTTATTTTTGAAATCTACATCAAATTCTACATAAGATAGGCTACTTACAAGGAAAAAGTTTCAGTGGTATTGCTCATTTATCTTGAAAAATAAAAAAGGCGGGAAAATTTTTGCTGTATTTTTCACTATTCGAGAGGACTGTAGTCCCAATTCCAATTATAGAGATTTTTTGCGGTAGTACTAAAGTTTTTAGGCCTAACTTTTCTCTACTTGCTGTCAAAATTTTACCCCGTGCAGGGCATGTATTCGCGCCGTGGTATTCAAAAAACTAAATTTGCAACAGGTGCAAAATATACAGAAATGCACTTTGTGATGCTATATCTCGCCATACAGGTGGCCGATTGGGCTCAAAATTGGTCCAGACTTGGGTCCCTAGGGGATGTATGTGTGTACGAAATTGTAGCCCTCTAAGCCCTGCGGTTGCTGAAATATGGCTAAAAACGTTGAAAACCGGTAAAAATGCGACCTGCCCACCTTTACCCATGAATATCTTGATGATGCCTGAACAAATTTTTTCCTAAAACTTCATCAACATATGCAGTTTTTGATGGGGAATCCGATAGGCATATTATCTCGATTCACAAAAAGTACCCCCCTTCCGCCTATACTACAGGCTACTCTCAATCCTTACAGAAAACGTCTCTTAAAACGGCCTCTGTGTTGTGCAAACTTCGTCCAAAGCGTTAGCCCCGAACATAAGGTTTTTCTGGAATAACTTTGCGTAGAGGCAACGTAGAGGGGCGCCAGAGGTATCGATCGACTCGTCTCAGTGAGACGAATCGAATCGTATGCTGGATGTTGAAATCTACCCAGCGGTTCGTCCTGTAGCGCCAAATCGCATGTTTTTGGGGGTGTTTTTGAGACGTCGTACTGCGCCAAATACAAACGCTTTTGGGTCGCTCTTTTTATGTATGGATAGACCTAGGTTGGGTCTACTATGAGAGCAAAACTGCATGTTTGTATCTGTCCTGTAGCGAGCGCAGTAGCTGCTCAAAGTTGGGTCGGAAAGACTCCGTATCTGTCCGAACCGGTCGACCCCCACACTGTCCGAAAATGAAGTGCATCCGAAAAATACCTGTTGTACAGAGATAGAATATGTTTAGTAACACTGATTTGCAGTACAATTTTTGACCAGTTCACAACCGGCATTCAAGGCCAGATTCACATCGGAGAACTGCGCTGGCCGTACGCTCAGCGTGTCCGTGGCTCTGTGAGTACAACAAAGTACGCATATATCTTATGGTATTCTTATGCACTCCTGGTATGGTATCAATATCTGTTGTTCGCTCCTATTCAAATTTCAGGTGAATTCTTCTCCAATTTTACAGCTGCTGCTGATGTTCATACAATCTCTTCAACGCTCGCTTCCTAGCCAAATATTCCTTCAATCTTCGCGTACTGCGTTCCAGGGATTCAGACATCTGTACCGGCATTCCTCTATTCTGCTTATAGCCCACACATCCACCACTATACCTGCTACCAGGAATGTATACAATTATTAGGTGGGGGAATAAATAGGTGCAGCGTTTCCGTACAAAATTCACAGCGACTAAGTACGGTCGTACCTACAGACTCCGCATTTTCCACACCCATGGAAGGCTCATTCCACACCATTGCAAGTGAAAGTCTGCATATACGGAGTCCGTATGTTCCACCGTACTTGGTCGCTGTGATGTATTTGTGCGGAAACGTTGCAACTATTGATTCTCTTCACCTAATATTAGTATGCATTCCTGCTGCCACTGCCGCTATTTGCAGAGCTCCAAGCAGGAGTGACGTTATTACTGAATGAGCTTGTTGAACTGTCATTACTTCTGTCAGGGGAGAAATTCGATTGATGGCTGGAAACGTAGCAGATCCCATCATTGCAGTACTAACTGGCAGCCGCAGTCCATCTCCATAAAATGTAGAAGGAATAGCAGGGGCCTGTGGTTGATACGCCTTTTCTTCACGAATATCATCCTCGTACTGTTGTTGTCTGACTCCGTGGCCAAACTGGGCGCGCTGTGGAACTTGAGAGTTGCTTGCAATTGCATCAATCCCTGGAGCTTGAACCCTGGCTCTCTTCGCCAATGAACCTTGTTGCGTTTGCGTGACATCATCTTGTCGTTTTGATGCAGCAGCAACAAATTAACCACCAGTAGTAACAGCACCTTCTGCGGAATTCTGCTGGTTCTGAAGCAGTTTCTGCAATATTTCTCCATTGCGTTGCACCATTGCAGTCGTTTGCGTATGCCCAGATTCCATGGCATCCACCTTGGTCATGATAGCAGAGAACCATTCCCCCATGTACTCCTTCAAAGCGCGCAGTTCCGAGCGCAGCTGCGTGCAGTCGCTGCAGGGCATGATCGTTATGTGAATCGAGCTTGAAAAAGAGCAAAGAACCTGCAGGAATATATTACACCCGTTTTATGGCTGATTCACATTGGAAGTAAATGCGCTCGGCGTGGCGTTGGGTACGCCTGCCGTATTCATAACTGTCCATCGTGTGTCGAGCCCTGGACAAGCCCAGCGCATTAGCACATGCCTCCTATGTGAACGAGCCATTATGCTATTCCAGAATCCAGATAAAAAGAAAAGTGTTCTTGGTACAAAGGTTCACTACATTTTGCAGCGATGGTCCACGCTTCTGAATCAATAAAACCACAAAAAAGTTCAAAACGTTTTACTTACTCAAGATCAAGATTTTATAAATAAAACAGTAGTAATAACAAATTCCAAGACACACTCTTGAAATTGCGAACACGACAAACGTACAGCAAGTTATGAATTACTGGTAACAGAAAATTGCAACAAAGGTTTAGCATTTCGGCATTACGGGTACATTCTTTGTTCTGATGAACGAATTGCATTGCATAATTTAGAGTACGTTATTATTACTAGATCTTGATTTGGACGTGCCAAAGATTCCGGTTGAACAAAAGATATGATGCTCCAAAGGTCATCCCATCCCATTAGCTCTCCTGTGTTAGGTGGTCAAATAAGTAGCTGCGAATTCCGTCCAATCTTTCTCCTGTGCTGGAGGAGGACTCATCATGATCTCCGGAAACTTTCATAATCTGCGAAAACCATTCATTCTATAGAACAAAATCAATTCCGTCGATGTTACAAAGAATTGATAACGGTTGTGGGAAACTTGATGGTGATCGTTCATTAGCTAGCTATCTCTTTTTCCGATCAGGCTCCATGTCAATTATTGCAGAATTATCGATTATCATATGAATAATTCTCGATGACTATAAGGCTCAACCTCTACTGGGCATCAAGCATACGTGCAATATTAAGACATGTGAGCACAAAAGAAGCAGTTTGAAAAATTGGGCAGCCAGTGCCCAATAAAAGAGCGTGTGCACGCCCAGTGACGACGTACAAGAGTGGGAGGAGAAATTGAGCTGTGCAGTCAGATGGGGTCGTGCGCTAAAAGGGGCGTAATCCCGTGCTGCGCTGCGCGTTCGACTCACGCACGACTGGCTGCCCAATTTTTCAAACACTGCTTCTCTTGTGCTCACATGCTCAGAGTAGTGCACCTGCGCTAAGGACTATTCCATCACGTCCTGCGTTACCATGCGTGCAGTAGTGCTGTACTGTACCTCGCAGGGCGCCCTTGAGCGTGTGAAGTCTTCCCTTGCACTTGAGTCGCCTGGCTTTGCTGCATACCCAATAGTCTCGTTCAAGGCTCGAGGAACTGGCCTTTTCGCGCAGAAAATAGTAGCCCTTGTAGGTGATCTTCGCGTTCCCTCGCAATGACACGGATACCGCGGCTTGCTATAATGCAAAACAGTCCACTGCAATA
>JASAMW010007015.1:0-15779 GCA_030247985.1 Epsilonema sp. ZAB3_2
GTGATACATGCCAACATCACCAAAGGTTGGTGTCTTTATCTCTGGAATGAGCAGTGCTTCAAGTATCCTTTTGACATCAATAGATAGCTAAAGAACCAACCTAATGTGATATGCATAATGGGGGTGGTTCTGCAACAACCTGATCTTGCCTGGTGCAGTCAAACTTTCAAATGCGTTTTTCTCGAAAAGTGGTAAAGTGGAGATATCATGTTCTGGCATGGCGGCGACGATATGTAAAAGTGTGTGCAAAAATGTACAAAAGTGTGCAAACAACATGCAAAAAGTTTGCAAAAAAAGTGTGCAGAAATGTGCAAAACATATGTGAAAGTGTGTAAAAAATGTGCAAAAAGTGTGCACACAACATGCAAAAGTGTGCAGAAATGTATGCAAAAGTGTGTAAAAATGAACAAAAAGTGTACAAACAACATGCAAAAGTGTAAAAGAACACATGAAAAATATGCAAAGTGTGCAGAAATGTGTAATATGAATGTGAAAAATGTAAAAAGTGTGCAAAAAACATGCAAAAGTGTGCAGCAACATGCAGAAATGTAAAAAGCATGCAAAAACTTGAAAAATGTAAAAAATATGCAAAAAATGTGCAAAAAGTTTACAAAAATGTTGCAAATGTATGCAAAACCAGGCAAGAATGTGCAAAAAACATGCAAAAGTGTGCAACAATATGCAAGCAAAACTGTTGGCAATGAAAGTACTCGCTACGAAATGACCAAAACTAGACTGGCAATGAAATGAATGGCAATGAAAATACATGCAACGAAAGTTCTCGCAACGAAAGGACCGTGGCAACGAAATGTCCGCAATGAAAAAAAAACCGCAACAAAATGACTGGCAACCAAGTGACCATATCCCCCTTGCAGCAACAGCATAAAAATAGTCACTAGTCGCCAAGAGGAAACAGGGATGCACCCTTGTCATATTTGAAGTAGTCGAGCCAATAAGTCATAACTACAGCACTTAGCTCGTGGTTGGTGTTTTTGGCGCGAAAAGGTGCAGATAGTCCAGCACATAAAAATTTTGGCGCCAAAAAATCGCAGAGATATGCAAAGTAGGAAAATATTTTGGCGCCAGGTGCAAAGTATTGATTATTCCAGCATATAAAAATTTTGGCGCCAAAAAAGCGCGCAGAAACAACAGATAAAACTTGGGGCATGCGCACAACTCAGACATATGCACAGAGTAAACACGGGTACAACAGCTCACGGAGAAAGCACTGTGTGGTTGTTTGTCTGTTCACTTGTTTACACAAGACGCATACACATATATGAACCAATGTGTACATATCGGTAGCTGTCGTGTACACACAAACTACCCAACTAACACAGCACATACAGTCGGGGCAGTATGGGGAGCCCCGGGGAAGGATGGGGAGCCCCGGGGAAGGATGGGGAGCCCGGGGAAGGATGGGGAGCTTGGGGAGCCCGGGGTACGATGGGGAGCCTTAAATGGGGAGTTGGGAGCTGTATTCCCCTGTGGTGGAATGTCCCTGGAGAGACGCGCTATACTTTTTCAAAAAATATACCAAAATTGCAAAAAGTAATTGCTTCGGCGTGCTTTGCGTGTGTGATAACTGCAGCTCAAAAATCGACGAGGAGGGCGAATCGGGGCAGCAATGGGTAGCCCGGGGTAGATGGGCAGTCTGTATTGCCCTGTGGTGGAAGGTAGCTATACAGCCGCACTTACTACTATAACAAGCAGTGAGGTGTTGGCATTATGGGGGACCTTTCTAGAAATTGGCTTAGGTTCGGCTGTAGCAGTTTTATGCTTTATGCTTTAGTTTATGCTCTTTTGTAATGCCTAGTCAAGGCTTTCACTTCATAAACATAGCGTGTCCTGCCAATCCTAACGTTAGGTACGTACATACATGGATGGGAGTTGAAAGTGTACTGCTACGCAATAGTAAGAAGGGGAACGAGCGGAAGTGTTCCCTCGACTCTCGCGGTTGGATTAATGGAGTCTGTTGTCGGATACTAAACCTCTAACTCTAAGGCTTCCTTTTTTTGTTTATACGACTTGGGATCTTGGAATGTTTTTGTTTTTGCCGGAGGTTCTGCACACTTGAGCACGGGGATAATTGAATTTTCTTCATGCCCCCAATGTGCCCTGTCCTAGCACAGTTTATAACTTTACTGCTTCATCTTTTTATGCATAAGAAAGGCGTATTCCCGACCTTTATTATGTATGGACATACAATAATGGGATGATTGGTGGGGTTGTAAGGAACGTTCAGAAACAACACAAGGCTTTCATAAAAAAATATTCTGTTCTTCAATTGTACGATGTGAGATTCAGGGGTGAAACAGTTAAGAGAGGCGTAAAAAATCAACACAAGTTGCTATATTCAAGCATCAAACACACACAGCTGTATGTGTATCCTGTTTCAGGCTTGTTCGTCATGCGGCGGTAACGGTGTGAGTCACTGTTTCCACTGCCGAGGCTTCGGTACGGACAGATGCCAGTACTGTCGAGGAACGGGGATGAAAGCCGGCATCCCGCATCCCGCCGTCGTCACACATCCAGCCGTCGCCACATATCCCCACGTATGCACTGCACACACCCACGCTGCCCACAACGTCTCACATCACGGATGGTTCTGTAGAAAGCGTATATCGGTGTACGTACTCTACGCAGATGCATGTGTACGATGGTGTGTGTCTGAACTGAACTGAATTCGCTGTGGTTGTAGGCGGATATTTCGCGCGGTTATCCGGGGACAGGGCTGGCCGTCGTCCGTCCTTCGGGTGGCGGACTGGCGTACGGCAAGGGCACGCCTATCCACTTTCACTCCCTCACCGGCATCCCACCTCCGGGCATCGGCACCCACGATCTCTGCTACTTTTGCCACGGACGCGGCATCAAAGAGTACGTCTCTGTAGTGGCGGGGGTAGTCCCTTCCGACCATCCGTATGTATTCTCTAGTATAGCAGGGGTAAAACGGAAGCATGTGCGTGCAGCTTTCGGGCAGAAGAATGTGCAAAAATCATTTTTGGTGTCGAGCCTTCCCAACGATAGATGGATCATGGAGCCTGAGAATAACTCCCTGACCGACGTACTATGTGCTGCGCTGTCATTTGATGTGTGTCTATACATTTCTAATGCATACCTTGAGTGACATGTGCAAGTGCATGCATGACATGACAGACAGCTATAACTCCTGATGACACGATGTATGATGGCGTGTTTGTTTATTCGCTTGCAGGTGTCACCACTGCAAAGGCCAGGGCAAGAAAACATGTGGCGTATGCGGTGGTTCCGGCTCTGTACGAACGTATATCAAGCTCAAGATCAAATAGTAAGCCGACTTTATATGCCACTTATTTCAAGCAAGGGGAGCCACGTATATTATAGCCTATTCCCTTGCGTACGTACTATGCAATGTAAACGCGGAGAGGTGCAATGAAAGCGAGCAAAGAAAAGTCAACATGGCGCTTGCGCTCATTACTTTGCTTTTTCTTTGGTGGTTGTTCGTTGCATTTGACGGCGAGAATGGCATTGAGCCGTAACTCTTTCTCTCTGTGAATGCAGGAGGATTAACCCCCTTCGTAATCCCAGGCGTCCGTCTGTCCGTAGCCACCGGCAAATCCTGTCCGTAGACGGGGCAAATCCCGTCCGTAGACGGGGCTTGTTTTTTCCACCCCGTCTACGGACGGGGTTTGCCCCGTCTACGGACGGGGTTTGCCGGGTGGCTACGGACAGGCGGACGCCTGAGATTACAAAGGGGGTTAAAAGAAAGACAGGGTTTCTGAGTATGCGAACGAGCTCTGCTCTGTTCGTTTGTTTGTTTTGGGGCAAAGCTACTGGTTATGCTTATTACTATGCGGGGACAAATAAAATAGGAAATGCATGTGTACGCATGTAACGTGTATGTGCGCGTGTAGGCAGCATTGGGGGTATTTTGTTTCAGTGGCGTGGAACGAAGCGAATATTTCAATGAAGGGGGCGTCCCAGAGAAGCTGTTGAGGGGCGTCTCAGGCGAAGTGGTCCTAGCCGAATGCCGACCTATGGTAAGTAGTACATTTATGGGCACCGTCGTTCATCTGCATGCACTTAGTAATGTTTTTTTGTTTTTGTGTAGTGCAGGTGTGCATTTGTGTGCACACTGTAGTCCATCCAGCGAGAGTTTTGTTTCACCTTTTGTCCGTGCTGCGAAAAGTAAAAGCTCATTCACTGAGTTTTCTCTGCGTTTCGTGAATTCCTAGTCTACGGGAGTTTTAGGCCTACATGTAAAATTGTGCAGCACGTTTCAAGAGCCAACTCTCGCTGGACAGACTACGCATTGTGGATATGATGTACAGGGTGTATCAGAATAAACTCTGCGAGTGTTTGTGCCTCTCATTCCTCAACGGAGCATTCGATTTTAGTACGCTCATTGGTACTGCAAAAGACCGCAGTGAAAATTGACGCTCCGTTGTGGAGTTATTAGCAGAAACATTCGGAGAGTGAATTCTGATACACCCTGTACAGTGGTGCGTGTATCATGTGGTTGGAGGTATTGCCATTGCGAAATTATCCGGTGGCGGAGATAAACGAGCAGTCGAAGCGCCTGCTGCAGATTCACTTGAGCAAATGCCTGGGCGCCTGCAAGATCCTGCATCAGCGCCACACGCTGGAAGCTGTCCCTGTGGCCCAGGTCACCTATGAACTCGGCAGGAAAAGCGGACACTTCTGGGTCTACGGACAGGAACGACTCTGCTACGTCAAGAATTATCCCGCCAAGTGTACACTGCTATAACAACGGACAGTACTTGAAAGACGTCAGTCAGTGGGCTATGATCTGTGAACAGCTGAACAGTACTACGGTACAACAGCGTTTGCTACGCAAGATGTGAGATACACGCGGTGAATAGTTGGGCAACTGAGACAATGCTGTGGAAGACAGCCTATTTACGTGGAAATCACCTACATTTCCATGTACTTTTGTGTGAAAAAGCCTTTGACAACTTTCTCCGTATTCTCTCAGTGGACCCACTATAACAAGCTTGCTGCGAACAAGCAGAATCTCATTGGAGATATATAGGGTATTATGTGACTGTAGTATCTACATACATTATGTGCTATAGGTACGGTATGCTACTAGTTCTCGCTGTGTTATTTTGCTATTTTGTAAAATAATTATTGCCTGTGCGTCACTCGTGCTCTGCATTTTATTGTATTTTACTGTCGCAGTGGCTTGAACTGTAAAGTTGCGCATGCACGTACTGTGTACGTATACTACATACTGTACGTAAATTACTGTGAGTTAAGGGTATCCACATATTTATTGCTTTTCGTTTTCAGGGCATCAGGGTTTTGAGAATAAAGGAGCGAGTAAATTTGATCTTGCTGTTGTGTTTTGGGTAACGATACTAGTCAAAGAAGGGACGGTTTACGTTGGAGAGCATTGCAAGTGAAATGTGCGTACACATGTATAAGTACATGCGGATTGTTTATTCTTATGTATTCATGCTTATGTTTGGTCTGATGTGCATTTTGTTGCAACGGTTGGTGATTTCAATATTCGCTATCGCTCAACGTTTCTCTCCTTCAGCTGTTTTTCCCTCTGTCATGCGTTTCTGTATTTCATCTCTTAGTATTTATTTTCGTGATAGCCTTGAGATATTTAGATCTTTAGTTGACTTGATCTTATTGTGATATTGCATGTTAGTCAATAATTGTTTCACATAAAGGTTGTACGTGTAGCCTGGTATCTATACCTAATATGTTCGTGTAGACGAGACAGTACGTACATGACGGAGCAGTAAAATATTTCCGTTTGAGTTTATGGCCTTGTTTTGCTTCAAGCCATGGGCCAACTTCAATTGCTTTTCTATCTCTCTCTCAATATCACATCCCACTCATTTTCAGTATGTCGTCCAAGCAGTTACGCTTATCTTCGTTCCTTCCTTATCTTTGCATTTTTGCCATATCCTTCCGTTGGCTCGCATGAAGCGATTTACATTCGGAGGGAGGATTTCGAGCTTCCTGGTGTTGGTATCCTTCGTCCAATGAGAGGGCGTCATTTTATGGTCCACTTGTTGCCCTTCCCAGGGCCACGGATCCCGATTCATCACTCGAGTTTGAATGTTGGTAGCTACGGCAATGGGAGTATAAAAATCTATAAAGAACAATTGAGGGACGTTTCGCTTAGCTTATGCGGACGACAAGAGATTGCAAGGGATGGGCTTTTTTTTAAATACGGTCGTCTTTCCGTTATTATGTAGGAGCGTCAGTCCATTCACCTTTATGAGTTCGCCGTGATTCGGTGATATTGTTTCACAGGGATGGGTACGATGGGATTCAATGGGCATGCCCTCCTTTTCCAGTCGACCGTGTTCTACTTTCGCCCTTACTTCCGTTCAGTCGCGTTTACTCACTCCCTCGAAGGTATTTCATGGATTCTGTGGCTGTTTTTACTATACTCAAATGTATGTAGCGTGCGTTCATCATTCGAAGTTGTGCTTGGTTGGGATTTGATTTGAGACCGTCTCTGCGTAATTTCTGATGCTGTGCTGTTTCATGCGTTAGCTGAACTGTTTTGGCGCTCCTGATTCTTCTTTAAATGCAAAGCAATTCTCGATATGAGGATGTGGATTATCAGTTGATCGTTTGACGCTTATTCAGCGATACAGCTCGCTTTTCTCTACCATCTCCTCCATTCGCTGCTTGCACATTTTTTGTGCTACTTCTTCAATCCTATTTTAGATCTGACCAATTCGATGTAGTGTTGGTCGACTTGTTCCTCTCCTTTCTCCCGTAGTTCTTGTTTGGTTTTCGTCTTTATTCTCTTTCTGCTGTTCGGCTTGAGTCGTTCCGCGTGCGTGGCGCCTGTTGGAGATGGGGCGCAGAGCTGGAGAGAGAGGCTCGCCGAGGGGAGGAGACTCAGAGTGGAAGGGAAATGACCTTCCGACTGCTTCACAGCTCTCACCTCCTAGAACAGATGCGGATGAAGCGTGATTCAATTCTATGCGACATGCATGTGTGGAAGTGGCCAGTGAATGATGCACAATATTTAGTATTGCATTCCTCATGTGATTTTGCTCTGTAATGATTGGGGCGAGTGTGTAGTAGTAAAAAGGATTATTTTATTGTCGCGTTGCTTGTTCATTTCGGCAATTTTGGCATCATCATATGAAATATGCATTCACGTGTTTGTATGATAGTGCTATTCCTCTGTGCGCGAACGTATGACCAGTAGGTACTTATTATGATATAGATTGAATTGTACAAATGGCGGAGCTGTGATGGACTTAACGGTTGTGGATGAAAAGTTATGTGTGATCCCTCGCGCTGTATAAAGAATGGTCTTGGGAGTATCACAGTTGGAGAGGGAGATTTGATGAGTTACGCGAGTTTAGGTCGTGCACGCAATGTATTCGTTAAGGAGACCAGAGAAATAAAAATTATAGAAGGGATGGGGCCCAGCAGTTCTCTACAATGCTACCAAACAAAATCACATGGCATAATGTACCTGGTTAGCCTTAGTTAGTCAAAGTACGTTTTAACGTCTTTTGAGAGTTATGGCAATTTTAGTGTCGTAAACAGCCTGGGGGGTGCCCTAAGGTTTAGCCTTTTTCCTCAAGCTATATTTTTATGCCGTTTTTTTAGATGGACCAAGTTATTTCCAACGCAGTATTAAAAATATTATATTTTCTTGAGGATGGATCCGCTCTTCTTCGTATGGGGTCCCGCCTTTTTTGTTTTTTTTGTAATGAAGTAATATAGTTTAGGTAAACACCAAAAAAAAAAAAAATCAAAAAAAAAAAATTTAGTGCTGATAGTATTTGTGTAACAAAAATATTAACTTTAGTATGGGGTTTTTTTCTCCGCCAACCCCCCTCATGTATGTTTTTTTCCGAAATTTTAGAGAAATTTGATAATCTTTTCCCTTGGCTATACATCTAGTAGAATAGATATATATATATATTATATTTTAAATGTAATGAGTTGTGAGTGCGCTTTTCCTGTCTTAAAAACAAACAAAAACGGAGAGGTTTTTTGTGCATTGTGCATTGATATGAAGTGCTTATTCCTTTTGGAGTTTGGTTGTGGTGGGGGGTTCCTTTGATCCCCCCGGGCCGGGACCCCGGGGGCGGGAGGGCGCCCCCCCACCCGCCCCCCCCAGGCGCCAGGGGCCGCCCCGCGCGCGCCGGCCCCCCGCACCGCCCCCATTTTTTAGGTGCATTTACCTATAACCAATTATTTTTTTTAATTTATTCTTCCCTTTTTTTTTTGCTTTTGTGTTTTGGCACCTTCACTCTTCATTTTTTTATTTTTTTTTGTTTGTCTTTTTTTTTTTTGTTTTTTTTCCGTTGAGTGGTAACTTGAGGCAAAAAAACAACACACACACAATTTAACAACATGCATTTCTCGCCCCATGTTTCCAATTTGCGCCCCAAATTCAGCTGCAGAGGCGCAAAAATTACATGTTGGTAGATATGAAGAGGTACCGAAAGGCGCCATCCATAATCGAGGTAATTTGGCAATTTGCGCTTCAGTTTTTGTCGGCTACCTACCCCCTGTCGTTGTTTCGTACCACAGCTGTTTCCGCGTCTTTCATCGATGCCTTCAGTGCCTGTTTCAGATTCTGCGCAGAGTAGGAGCGTCTCATGCCGCCGCCCCCACTGCACGGGACAGACGAGAGGCCATTTGACGCCTCTGAGCTTCCGCCAGATAAATGAACCACATAGTGGTTGCCTCGCTGACGACCAACGTACACCACCCAATGCTACAAACATCAGCTGTATTATAAGACAAGCTAGGTATTTGGGCATGTGTGTATGTTACGTCATGGGAGCTCCGCTGTCTGAACGCAGTGCCGTGTGCATACGTACGTACCTGATAAACTTCGCGTTGAATCTCGATCAAATCTCCCTCTTCCAACTGTGGCAGTAGCTCACCAGCAGGCATCCATGTTGTCACCTTTGATACAGCCGACGATGGCGAATCCACATCCATAACTTCTTCATCCACAACCGTTGACAGGTCCATCACAGGCTCCACCATTATGTACAATAATCTATGCATAGGCACGATATGCATTAGGTTATGTCACCCGATGCAACCGCACGTCATACTATAGGTACCGGTAGCGTGCGCACATACCGTTACGCGCACAGATAGCACTGATTCATACAAACACGTGAATCGCAGTATTTCATATGGGATGAGTGTCCCAAAATTGCCCGTGAATGAACAAGCAACGCGCATCAATAGAAATAATTGCTTTTTGGTACTGCACTATCACACTCGCCCAACCATAACAGAGCAAAATCACATTTGGAATGCAATACACTGACCACTTCCACACATGCACTTCTCATAGAGTTGCAATCACGTGTTCATCCGTCATCTGCTTCTGCAGGAGGCTGGAGTAGCTGTGGATCAGCAGCTCGGAAGCGCTCAGTCTCTTCCCTTTCCACTCTGTCAGCCTCTTCCTCCGCCTCGGCCGAGTCCCTGGCTTCTCTCCAGGCTCTGCGCCCCATCTCCAACAGGCGCCACGTCCACGCGGAACGAGCCAAACCGTAACAGCAGCAGAAGAGAATGAACAGCCACGAGAACACCAGATACCAGTCAGTGGTCACTACGGGTCGAGAAGGCAGAGGACCCAACAAGTCCGAATCCAACACTTCCACATCCGAATTGGGCTCCAGATCTGTAAAATATGATAGTACGATACTACTACTAGCATTAAAATGCTCACAGAAAGAATGTGTGCATGGCAGCGAATGTTACGAGTGAATGGTCAGCTATGGTAGAGAAAAGCGAGGACCTGTATATCGCTGAATGAAGCGTGCCAAACGATCAACTGAGTAATCAACATCCTCATATCAGCAATTGCCTTGGCATTTGCCAAAGAAGAATCGTAGGCGTTCCAGCCACGCCAAAACGAGTGTTCAGACTGAAACGCATGCACAGCATCAGCAAATTACGCTTAGTACAACGCTCTCCAATCAAATCCCAACCAAGCACAGCTTCGAATGTATGAACGAACCAATACTTACATAGTGCTGGAGTAATCAGTAGCATCCAAAGCAGCCACAGTCAATCCATGAAATATCCTTGCGAGGGCATTGTAGTGAGGCGCCAAACGCGCACTGAACGGACAGTAAGGCGCGTAGAAGTTCACTAGCAAGCACCACGGCTGAGACACATTACGGTGCAGCAGCGCCAGAAACGCCGAGGCATTCACCATGTTCACCATTGGA
Organism: Epsilonema sp. ZAB3_2; assembly: GCA_030247985.1. Taxonomy (NCBI): domain Eukaryota; kingdom Metazoa; phylum Nematoda; class Chromadorea; order Desmodorida; family Epsilonematidae; genus Epsilonema; species Epsilonema sp. ZAB3_2. Next base: position 10,200 of record JASAMW010007015.1, read on the forward strand.
ATGCCATCGTTACCCATCCCTGTGAAACAATATCATCCCCGCAATTCCACGGTTCGTAATCTCATAAAGGTGAATGGCACTGCAACGCACTCACGTATGACATAATACAGCGTCGAACAGTCTAACCGTTAGCTTTTAGCACAAAAAAGCCCAGTTTTGCCATCTGCCCCTGAGCTGCAGACGGTTGTACGCTCTGCAGGCGGATGGCGGGTTCGATTCCCGTTTGGCCCAATTCTCTACTTGGGGCTCGGCTCTCGTCATACAGCTAGAGCGAAACGTCACACCTTCAATTGCATTACTTTATGAGATGTTTTGATACTCCCATTGCCGTAGACTTACCGTAGCCACATTCAAACTTCGCAGCCTGATGCAGATCGTGTGGCCATCCGGGGTGACCTGAGCTGCCCCTGGGTAAGGGCCAACAAGTGGCACCGATAAAATGACGCCACCTCTCATTGGACGAAGGATACCAACACCAGGAAGCTCGCAAATCCTCCCTCCGAATGTAAATCGTCTTCATGCGAGCCAACGGAAGGATATGGCATAAAATGCCAAAGATAAGGCACAGGCAACGAAGATACAGCGTTGACACTTCGTACCTTGGTACGTACATACTGAAAATGAGTGGGTTATGTTGTATATTGAGAGTTCAGTAGATGCAGCAAAAGCAATTTGACAGTACTTTGTCGGCACTTACCATGGCTTGTTCGCAAGCAAAACAAGGCCATAAACTCAAACGGAAATATTTTACTGCTCCGTTCATGTACGTACGTATACTGTGCGTGTGCGTCTCTGTACACGAACATTGTTTAGGTATAGATACCTAGGCTACACGTACAACCTTTATGTGACAACAATTATTGACTAACATGCAATATCACAATAAGATCAAGTCAACTAAAGATCTAGAATATCTCAAGGCTATCACGAAAATAAATACTCAAGAGATGAAATTACAGAAACGCATGCACAGATTCGGCGAAAAACAGCTGCAAGGAGAGATAACGTTGTAGCGATAGCGAATATTGAAATCACCAACCGTTGCAACAAAATGCACATCAGACCAAACATAAGCATGAATACATAAGAATAAACAATCCGCATGTACTTATACATGTGCACGCACATTTCACTTGCAATGCTCTCCAACGTAAACCGTCCCTTCTTTGACTAGTATCGTTACCCAAAACACAACAGCAAGATCAAATTTACTCGCTCCTTTATTCTCAAAACCCTGATGCCCTGAAAACGAAAAGCAATAAATATGTGGATACCCTTAACTCACAGTAATTTACGTACAGTATGTAGTATACGTACACAGTACGTGCATGCGCAACTTTACAGTTCAAGCCACTGCGACAGTAAAATACAATAAAATGCAGAGCACGAGTGACGCACAGGCAATAATTATTTTACAAAATAGCAAAATAACACAGCGAGAACTATATAGTAGCATACCTATAGCACAAACTACAAAGTCACATAATACCCTATATATCTCCAATGAGATTCTGCTTGTTCGCAGCAAGCTTGTTATAGTGGGTCCACTGAGAGAATACGGAGAAAGTTGTCAAAGGCTTTTTCACACATAAGTACATGGAAATGTACGTGATTTCCACGTAAATAGCTGTCTTCCACAGCATTGTCTCAGTTGCCCAACTATTCACCGCGTATCTCACATCTTGCGTAGCAAACGCTGTTGTACCGTAGTACTGTTCAGCTGTTCGCAGATCATAGCCCACTGACTGACGTCGTTCAAGTACTGTCCGTTGTTATAGCAGTGTACACTTGGCGGGATAGTTTTTGACGTAGCAGAGTCGTTCCTGTCCGTAGACCCAGAAGTGTCCGCTTTTCCTGCCGAGTTCATAGGTGACCTGGGCCACAGGGACAGCTTCCAGCGTGTGGCGCTGATGCAGGATCTTGCAGGCGCCCAGGCATTTGCTCAAGTGAATCTGCAGCAGGCGCTTCGACTGCTCGTTTATCTCCGCCACCGGATAATTTCGCAATGGCAATACCTGCAACCACATGATACACGCACCACTGTACAGGGTGTATCAGAATTTACTCTCCGGATGTTTGTGCTAATAACTCCACAACGGAGCGTCATTTTTCACTGCGGTCTTTTGCATTACAAAAGAGCGTACTGAAATCGAATGCTCCGTTGAGGAATGAGAGGCACAAACACCCGCAGAGTTTATTCTGATACACCCTGTACATCATATTCACAATGCGTAGTCTGTTCATTCAGCGAGAGTTGACTCTTGACCCGTGCTGCACAGTTTTACATGTAGGCCTAAAACTCCTGTAGACTAGGAATTCACGAAACGCAGAGAAAACTCAGTGAATGAGCTTTTACTTTTCGCAGCACGGACAAAAGGTGAAACAAAACTCTCGCTGGATGGACTATAGTGTGCACACAAATGCACACCTGCACTACACAAAAACAAAAAACATTACTAAGTGCATGCAGATGAACGACGGTGCCCATAAATGTACTACTTACCATAGGTCGGCATTCGGCTAGGACCACTTCGCCTGAGACGCCCCTCAACAGCTTCTCCGGGACGCCCCCTTCATTGAAATATTCGCTTCGTTCCACGCCACTGAAACAAAATACCCCGAAGGCTGCCTACACGCGCACATACACGTTACATGCGCACACATGCATTATTTCCTATTTTACTTGTCCCCGCATAGTAATAAGCATAACCAGTAGCTTTGCCCCAAAACAAACAAACGAACAGAGCAGAGCTCGTTCGCATACTCAGAAACCCTGTCTTTCTTTTAACCCCCTTTGTAATCTCAGGCGTCCGCCTGTCCGTAACCACCCGGCAAACCCCGTCCGTAGACGGGGCAAACCCCGTCCGTAGACGGGGTGGAAAAAACAAGCCCCGTCTACGGACGGGATTTGCCCCGTCTACGGACAGGATTTTCCGGTGGCTACGGACAGATGGACGCCTGGGATTACGAAGGGGGTTAATCCTCCTGCATTCACAGAGAGAAAGAGTTACGGCTCAATGCCATTCTCGCCGTCAAATGCAACGAGCAACCACCAAAGAAAAAGCAAAGTAATGAGCGCAAGCGCCATGTTGACTTTTCTTTGCTCGCTTTCATTGCACCTCTCCGCGTTTACATTGCATAGTACGTACGCAAGGGAATAGGCTATAATATACGTAGCTCCCCTTGCTTGAAATAAGTGGCATATAAAGTCGGCTTACTATTTGATCTTGAGCTTGATATACGTTCGTACAGAGCCGGAACCACCGCATACGCCACATGTTTTCTTGCCCTGGCCTTTGCAGTGGTGACACCTGCAAGCGAATAAACAAACACGCCATCATACATCGTGTCATCAGGAGTTATAGCTGTCTGTCATGTCATGCATGCACTTGCACATGTCACTCAAGGTATGCATTAGAAATGTATAGACACACATCAAATGACAGCGCAGCACATAGTACGTCGGTCAGGGAGTTATTCTCAGGCTCCATGATCCATCTATCGTTGGGAAGGCTCGACACCAAAAATGATTTTTGCACATTCTTCTGCCCGAAAGCTGCACGCACATGCTTCCGTTTTACCCCTGCTATACTAGAGAATACATACGGATGGTCGGAAGGGACTCCCCCGCCACTACAGAGACGTACTCTTTGATGCCGCGTCCGTGGCAAAAGTAGCAGAGATCGTGGGTGCCGATGCCCGGAGGTGGGATGCCGGTGAGGGAGTGAAAGTGGATAGGCGTGCCCTTGCCGTACGCCAGTCCGCCACCCGAAGGACGGACGACGGCCAGCCCTGTCCCCGGATAACCGCGCGAAATATCCGCCTACAACCACAGCGAATTCAGTTCAGTTCAGACACACACCATCGTACACATGCATCTGCGTAGAGTACGTACACCGATATACGCTTTCTACAGAACCATCCGTGATGTGAGACGTTGTGGGCAGCGTGGGTGTGTGCAGTGCATACGTGGGGATATGTGGCGACGGCTGGATGTGTGACGACGGCGGGATGCGGGATGCCGGCTTTCATCCCCGTTCCTCGACAGTACTGGCATCTGTCCGTACCGAAGCCTCGGCAGTGGAAACAGTGACTCACACCGTTACCGCCGCATGACGAACAAGCCTGAAACAGGATACACATACACCTGTGTGATGCTTGCATATAGCAACTTGTGTTGATTTTTTACGCCTCTCTTAACTGTTTCACCCCTGAATCTCACATCGTACAATTGAAGAACAGAATATTTTTTTATGAAAGCCTTGTGTTGTTTCTGAACGTTCCTTACAACCCCACCAATCATCCCATTATTGTATGTCCATACATAATAAAGGTCGGGAATACGCCTTTCTTATGCATAAAAAGATGAAGCAGTAAAGTTATAAACTGTGCTAGGACAGGGCACATTGGGGGCATGAAGAAAATTCAATTATCCCCGTGCTCAAGTGTGCAGAACCTCCGGCAAAAACAAAAACATTCCAAGATCCCAAGTCGTATAAACAAAAAAAGGAAGCCTTAGAGTTAGAGGTTTAGTATCCGACAACAGACTCCATTAATCCAACCGCGAGAGTCGAGGGAACACTTCCGCTCGTTCCCCTTCTTACTATTGCGTAGCAGTACACTTTCAACTCCCATCCATGTATGTACGTACCTAACGTTAGGATTGGCAGGACACGCTATGTTTATGAAGTGAAAGCCTTGACTAGGCATTACAAAAGAGCATAAACTAAAGCATAAAGCATAAAACTGCTACAGCCGAACCTAAGCCAATTTCTAGAAAGGTCCCCCATAATGCCAACACCTCACTGCTTGTTAAGTGCGGCTGTATAGCTACCTTCCACCACAGGGCAATACAGACTGCCCATCTACCCCGGGCTACCCATTGCTGCCCCGATTCGCCCTCCTCGTTGATTTTTGAGCTGCAGTTATCACACACGCAAACACGCCGAAGCAATAACTTTTTGCAATTTTGGTATATTTTTTGAAAAGTATAGCGCGTCTCTCCAGGGACATTCCCCCAGAGGGGAATACAGCTCCCAACTCCCCATTTAAGGCTCCCCATCGTACCCCGGGCTCCCCAAGCTCCCCATCCTTCCCCGGGCTCCCCATCCTTCCCCGGGGCTCCCCATCCTTCCCCGGGGCTCCCCATACTGCCCCGACTGTATGTGCTGTGTTAGTTGGGTAGTTTGTGTGTAAACCAAACCTACCCATATGTACACAATGGTTCATATAAGTTTATTCGTCTTGTGTAAAAAACTGAAAAAACAAACAAACACACAATGCTTTCTCCGTGAGCTGTTGTACCCGTGTTTACTCTGTGCATATGTCTGAGTTGTGCGCATGCCCGAAGTTTTATCTGTTGTTTCTGCGTGCTTTTTTGGCGCCAAAATTTTTATATGCTGGAATAATCAATACTTTGCACCTGTGCTAAAATATTTTCCTACTTTGCATATTCTTGCGTATTTCGCGCGAAATTTTTATGTGCTGGACGCAGTTCACCTTTCGCGCCAAAAACACCAACCACGAGTGAAGTGCTGTAGTTATGACTTATTGGCTCGACTACTTCAAATATGACAAGGG
>JASAMW010007018.1:0-28185 GCA_030247985.1 Epsilonema sp. ZAB3_2
GCACATATAGACTACTGCGTGTATGGGTACAACCTCATACTCGTACAATCCAAATTCCAGTTGTTTTCATCCGTCTTCTTCGTTTCAGTTCGCGGTCTCCACTCCCAGCCCGCGGGCCGCGCTCTGGTCGCTTCTTTGCGGTCGTCTATGTACATATGCATGGACAACTATATAAATGCAGTCCACCGCTCTCTCCTGAGCAAACGAAAGCGAGTTGAGAGGAGATCAAGATATGCTGAATAGCTTGTTACGCGATACTCTTGACGCGCCATATAGCGCCTCTTGAAACAGTCTATTTGTAGCGCTATTCCTGATTTGAAACGCTAACTTTTCGAAACAGGTTTTTTAATGACTTGGCGTAGAAGAAACGTAGGGAGGCGCCGTAGGTACTGATCGATTCCTCTCGAAAATACGCGTTCAACAGTATGCCTGGTGTTGAAAAATACCCAGTGGTTCCTTCGGAACACCCAAATCGCAGGTTTTTACTGTGTTCTTTGGTGTGTCGTACTGCGCCGAATACAGGAGCTTGGCGCTGCAGTTTAATGTATGTGTAGAGGAAGGGTTGTTCTTTATTCCCATTATGAGCTGTTCACTTTTATGTTGCGTACAATGGCTACGACGAAGCCTCAAGGCTGGCTCCGAAACTATCGTGTGAGACCTTAAAGAATTGCATTGCATGGTTATGCACATTGACAGACTCAATCTCCCTCCTCAAAAACATAAAAATGGTCCATGTAATGTCTCGAAAGCCTAGCACATCTCGTCAGCTCGAGCTTGGTTTTTCAAAGATTTGTATGTATTGTTTATGCACATTCACATGAGGCTCTCAAAAAACATAAAAATGCCCACGTAAGGTACAGGCTGTTTCATTTGTTATGTCACCTCAAAAACGCCAATAACTTCTGTTTTAATGAAGGGATTTCGACCAAACTGTTTTTATTACCGAGAAACGAGCATGCAAAATTTCATGGCTGAACTAAAGTACGAAGGGAATCATGTAGCCTCAAACATTGAGGTCAATTTTTCGGCAGTAAAGGGGGGACGTGAAAAGCGCTCGATTACCACGCCAACCCAAACACAAACCCCCTTCAAAGTCCACATGGGGGAGGAGGGGCGGTTCCCCCCAATCCAGCCACCCTTCGGGACCTCCTCCGCCTACCAAGCCCAAAATTTAGGGGACACTGCCCCCCCTCCCCTAGGAACAGCCTTGAAAGGGGATTTCCAAGGGTTTAGAAGAGGGCAGGAGAAGAGAGGGAAGGCGGGGGCGGGCAAAAAGAAGACCGGAAATGGAGGCCCTCTTCTTTTTTTATGGTGAAAGTACGAGCATGAAATTTTGCATGCTCGTTTCCTAAATTTTCAGGATTCTAATAAAAACAGTTTGGTCGAAATCCCTTCATTAAAACAGAAGTTATTAGCATTTTTGAGGTGACATAACAAATGAAACAGCCTGTACCTTACGTGGGCATTTTTATGTTTTTGAGAGCCTTATGTGAATGTGCATAACAAATGCATACAAATCTTTGAAAAACCAAGCTCGAGTTGACGAGATGTGCTAGTGGAACCTCGAGACATTACATGGACCATTTTTATGTTTTTGAGAGGAGATTGAGTCTGTCAATGTGCATAACCATGCAATGCAATTCTTTAAGGTCTCACACGATAGTTTCGGAGCCAACTTTGAGGCTTCGTCGTAGCCGTTGTACGCAAGATAAAAGTGATCCGTCATAATGTGAATAAAGAACAACCCTTCCTCTACACATACATTAAACTGCAGCGCCAAAGCTCCTGTATTCGGCGCAGTACGACACACCAAAGAACACCATAAAAACCTGCGATTTGGGTGTTCCGAAGGAACCACTGGGTATTTTTCAACACCAGGCATACCGTTGAACGCGTCTTTACGAGAGGAATCGATCAGTACCTACGGCGCCTCTCTACGTTGCCTCTACGCCAAGTCATTAAAAAACCTGTTTGAAAAAGTTAGCGTTTCAATCAGGAATAGCGCTACAAATAGACCGTTTCAAGAGGCGCTATATGGCGCGTCAAAGAGATCGTGTAACAAGCTATCCATCAGTATCTTGATCTCCTCTCAACTCGCTTTCGTTGGCTCAGGAGAGAGCTGGACTGCATTTATATAGTTGTCCATGCATATGTACATAGACGACCGCAAACAAGCGACCAGAGCGCGGCCCGCGGGCTGGAGTGGAAACAGCGAACTGAAACGAAGAAGACGGATGAAAACAACTGGAATTTGGATTGTACGAGTAAGAGTTGTACGCATACACGCAGTAGTCTATATGTGCTGGTAGTCTAGGAGTCCACGGCTCAGAGAACTATTGTGTGAGACCTTAAAAATAAACCGAGCTCGAGTTGACAAGATGCGTTAGTTGAACTTCGAGATACATCATAATTACATGGGACATTTCTTTGTTTTTGAGTGGAATTGAGCCTACGTGAATTTGGCTAGACTATGTGAATCAGGTATGAGCGAGGATGTGGTTAGTAAGAAATGCAAGAAATAGGTAGACCTTGTCAAGATGAATTGAATGGTATATCACGTGACTACATTTAGCCATTTTTTGTTTTATTTTGTGTCTATGTAAATACATTTGAACTATGTGAATCAGGCATATTGGATACAAGCATGTAGAAATTATTTCCAACTGATAGATCTGTGCAAAGATGAATCGAATGGTATATATCACATGCCTACAAATCGCCAAACTGAAGACAATAACACCTTTTTGCTTTTTTACTATGTGAATCAGGCATGAGCATGTCGCAGTGGGCAGCGATCGATAGATCTTTTGAAGATGAATCGAATGGTATCCCATATCCCATTAGGTCACGCGTGGGACAAATATGTCCCAGGCCGATTTCATGAGCTTTTTTTTGTTGCGGATCAAGTAGGATGTGTCGCCGTGTCGGATACCGGAAAGCAAAATCAGTTACTTGATCCAACTCGCTACTTGAAACACAAAATATGTAAATTCAAGTTCGATCTAGTTGCTGGCAACATGGTTTACGAGTCCGTTAAATTTTTTTGCCTACTTGATTCGCGACTAAAAAAGTTCTTGTACGGCTCATTGATATGTCGTTTACATTTTTTGTGCCCAAATTTTACATGGTCGAAGTCTCCTTTACTTGTAAATTTTACATGGTCTGTGAAATTCTCAGACCATGTAAGCGACGGATCATGTATTGGACGCTCAGACCATGTTGTAATACGTTGTAATTCTTATTATTTTAGGATTCTTTGCTGACTCATGCAGCAATGCAGTCATCTGTTCTATCCGTTCCTTCTATTCTGGTGCTGTTTCATGTATTGGAACATTTACCCATGTTGTTTGACTATTGCATATGTTGGCAATAGTAATGGCATATACAACCTGATTTATGCAATAAAGGGAAAAGTGAGCGAATTAATGTGTATGAAAACATGGTTCACACGTCCAATACATGGTTTGTCGCTTACATGGTCCACAAAAAATGTAACGGCAGCGAACCATGTAAATTCGGGAGATTCAAAAACCCCGACCAAGTAGTGACTGCACCACTACATGGTCTGACAAAAGGAGACCCAAGTAATGACCTCCAAATTTTACTTGATCCACGACCAAAAAAAGCTCATGAAATCGAGAGTACGGAAACATGACTCATGCCAAAAAAATGGGTCAAGTAGGAAATGGGTCAAGTATCCGACGCGTCATGTCCATGGTCCATTTTTGGAAAAATAAAAAAAATGGGTCAAGTAGGATGTTTCACCGACCCTCGTGTTTCAAGTAGGGAATTTACATGGTTCCCCATATGACCTAATGGGATATGCCTACATTTAGCTAATTTTTGTTTTGTTTTATATGTATGTATGTGAATAACTAAAAGCTATGTGAATCAGGCATATTGGAAATAGGAGCATGTAGAAATTGTTTCCAATAGATAGATCTTGCTTAGACGAATCGAATGGTATGTCACAAGCCTACAAGTCATCAACTTTGGAAAAATAGCACCTTTTTGCGACTTTCGCCTATGTGAATGCATTTTTTACTATGTGAATCAGGCATGAGCCTGTCGCAGTGGACAGCGATCGATAGATCTTTTGAAGATGAATCGAATGGTATGCTATATGTGGCCTCTAAAGTGCGGCACGCACTCATTTTAGCTGTCTGTCGCATCCTTAAGTATTGCTAAAACCAAACATAAAAACAGCCAACTTTGACAGCTCATAACTCGAGAACCAAAGCGAATTTTAAAAATCTAAAAAAATTCGTATCGAGAGTAGAGTGAGATCTATCTTTTGGTATACCTACCAGTCAGATCTGAAAAAAATCCAGGGAGGAGTATGCGTTGGAACTTTGCAACTATTTTTACCACAAAATCGCAATTTTAAGGGTGTCAGAGGCCTTAAACGCAAAAAGTGCTCGGACCACTTTGCCAAGATCTTTACATTTCCCATCTTTTAAAAAAAACCGAGCTCGATCCCTCGACTCGTTGAAAAGTTATGGAGGTCACAAATTTTCAGTATATAAGCTGTCCTCATCTTTCAAAAATAGGGTTTCGCCTGTAGCGCCCTAACCAGTAGGCCTATCGAGCTGAAATTTTGCCAGTAGATACGTACCCATAGGGGGAATCTTCATATAAAATTTCAGCTCAATCCGCCTATTGGCTCGGGAGTTATGAGCAAATGTGTGTTTTCATTTCCGTCACTCCTATTTACACATGACTAAGTAAGGTGGGACGCGGCGGAGCTTCGTTCGTGAGCCTCTCGAGGTTCCGCTATCGCGTCTACCTTGATCTTTGGCTTGGCCAAGAATCCAATATCAAAACAATGTTGTTTGTTTATTCTTTCCTAGATCGATGCAGTTTGTCCAGAATTCTATCCTTTAAACTGCGATCTAGTTTCATCCTTCCAATCACAACGCTCGGAGCTTTTGCTGGGACGAAAGAAGCAGGTTGCTTGGCAGGTGAGTTAGCAGGCGACGGGGAACATTCACCACTGAAAACAGACAAGACATGGACGAGTTGCGGTAACGCGATTGGGTTGGTCGATAGCGACCCCGCGGTACAAAGTGAAAGTTTTGATCGGTGGCCGCGGGGTCGTCGACCTTGTTCAATCATCTGGGAGCGGAAAAGGAGCGAGCGAAAAGAAGAATTGACAACAATGACGTCGACGGCCCCGCAGACAGCGATCCAAACTTTCACGAAAAATACCGCGGGGTCGCAATCGACCAACCCAATCGCATAAACGCAACTCGTCAATAGAGTACTGTTGGGAGAGGGGGAAGGGAGCGAGCCAAGTTGCGGTTGGATAGTAGGGTATCATGGGGTAAACCCGACCGCGACGACGACGACGACGACGACGACGATTTTATTTCGCATACCGCTTTTATTGGCGAGGTAAACCCGGTAACCCCACGTAGAAAGTAGTCCCCACGTAGCCTTCAGTACAAAGTGGCCGGGATTACCCCATGTACCCTAACGCCTACTGTACCTAAGCTATTTCGCCACTGTCTCCTGGCTATAAACTGAGTAGAATTCTCGAACAGTTACGCATACGATAGTGCGGGGTATTGGGGTAATTCGGACCGGCTGGGGGTAATTCAGGCCACTAGCCTAGCCACTAAGAGTTCGCAATGGAACTCAAGTCGTTGATTGATTGAAGTCGTGTTGCGAAAATAAATTCACAAATGCGGATATCTGTTCGCGCTTCGATAGGCTACTCCTATATTGCAGAAGTAGGTACGTGCAAACGACACTGGACGACTTGAGTCCCACAGCGAACTCTCTCCGGACAGACTAAGTCAATACGAACGAAGAGACATCGTTCACCACCTTACCTTTCCATTGTACCCACACTCCTCCTATCCTCTTCTCCTTCTTTCTCCATCTCCACCGATTCACAACTTCGATACCGAGAATCGATAATCAATCTCTTCCCAGAAACAGAAGACGTTTCCTCCATCTGCCCTTTCTCTTCCACCACACTTGCAGTTGAGTCACAACAGGCCGGCTGTTGACCATTTAGAAGTGATAATGGCTGGACAGAAGAAGCTGTACCAAGAGTACATAAGGGCTCCGCTTGGCGTGAGGGAGGTGTACCAAGAGTACATAATATTTCCACCGCCTCTTTCTCTCCCTTCTCCAACTGAATCCCATCCGTATTGGACTTGCGTTGTTTTGGCGAAGGACTTTTGCCCGAGGTCAACCTTGTTTCATCGGTACCAAGAATGCATACTGAATCTTCCGAAATCTTCTTCCTCTTCCTCCTCTTCCCATTGAAATGGCGCCGCAGAACATCGTTCAAAAGGCTGTTTTTCCTTTTCTCCGCAGAGTCCCATTCGCCCGTCTTCTCCTCCGAAATACTTGATATGTTCTTGGTATCATCAGTACGGCACAAGCTGTTATCGTGCATTGCTCGCTGAACCAGGCTGCTAAGAAGTAGGAACCCTTCATTCGCAGTCTCGCAAGCTCCATTCTCGGTGTGCACTTCAGAAACGGGCGAGAGTGTCGACGTGTGCCGTCTCTCGCGTCTCGTCGCATTATTTCGCGGACAAATCGGCGTACTGGTGGCGACGAAACTTGGATCTTCAGCTGCCGACATAGCTCCGTTCCTGATTGGCTGCTCCGCCTCCTCATCTAATCGTATTCCTTCCCCGTTCCTGATTGGCTGCTCCGCCCTATCATCCAATCCCAAGCCGTCCGCATTCCTGATTGGCCGCTCAGCCTTCTCATCCAATCCCAAGCCGTCCTCCTTCCTGATTGGCTGCCCCGCCTCCTCATCCAATCGCAGACTTCTTACCACCCTTTTCTTCAACGGTGATTGAAGATTCTGCAAATTCTTTGGCTGCTCGGCAGGAGACCTGTCTTTCTTTTTTGGCGTAGGACTGAGGTCGGGAAAGAAGTGACTGGTATCCCTTTGAGGTGTTGTTCCCTGTTGAGCTGAAGAAGGTAGGCTTTCCACTGTGACCAGAGACGAGGAAGCAGTAGAGGCAGGTGAGGAGAAGATGTCATGCAGTTCCTGTTCAAGCAGAGATGGACGTTCCTGGTAAACGGGTGAAGCGGTCTGAAATGAAAAGAATACTGTAGGTTACTTTGGGGTAAACTCGGCCATGGAAAAATCCAGCACCCTAAGTTTTAAGGCTGAATATCGCAGCAAAAAATGTATCGCTTGAGACAACTAAACTCTCAATCGATTTCTTGAACGCTCCTCTTTCAAATGAGCTATTGGTTCATCATTTGCCGAAACAGCAAATTCAAACGAGTTTAGGTGGCCTAGTTTACCCCATAGCCGAATTTACCCCACAGTACCCTACTAGTTCTTCTACTAACCTTGTGCGGTGAATCTGCGTCGAGATGAGCTGGAGCAGAAACGGCACTTTGGGGCGTTCCCTGTTGGGTATCTCTCGCTTTCTTTTTCACCGAGGACGACAACGGGAAGATGTTGCTGCTACAGTGAGACTCAGGACTTTCTTGTGCTCGAAACAGCCGTTGTTGATATCGTTTCACCATTGATCGCGTGAGTACACCGGGAACTGAAAACAAAACACGCGCGGTGGTATCGTGGGGTAAAGGGGAAATGAGGTACAGGGGTATTGGGGTCAAGAAGCTTTTGTGGGGTTAGGAGTAAAGGGGGATTGGGGTAAAGTAAGACAGGCCAGGGGGATACTATGGTGAAAGAAAGACCACTTCGTTCTCAACCAAGCAGTACTGACTTTGCTTGCGATGCGACCAACAGAGCTTGTTTTAGTGCATCAGTTATTACTCTGGTTGTATGCATTAGATGCTTTTCGTTACCTTTTTGAGGCGATCGCTCAGCATCCACTGTATCAATTTCAGCTCTGAAAGACGTTAGCTGATCTGCTGCTGCGTGTGCGTCTTCGTCAATCACCAAAGCACCTGAAGAAATACACAAATTCAACTTTTGGATTCTATTCAAACCAAGAAATACGGTATATTGTGGGGTAATTCGGGCCATCCCAACTTTGTTTCCAGTTGAGAAGGAAGAAAAAGAAATTATCATGGCATGAATGATCATAATCCTCCTTGTGTGCTCTACTATCTCGTGGTTGCGTACATTTGCAGAGTGATACCTCGACCACAACGGACGCTGAACGCTAACTTTGCGCTGCGTTGGCAAAACAACGGAAGAACAAGGTCAGGGTGCTCGCGCAGAGTATGAAACGCAATTCGAGTATCATTCGAGTATTTCGAGTACCCATAAGCATGATTTTCGAGTACCAGTTTAAGCCTATATTTTGTTCACCCACACACTTTCACACTCATTTCCGCACGTTCACACATAAAGGCACAGCTTTCATCTCTCAAGCAATGTCAAGAGTCCTCCAGGAAACATATCAGAATCATTGTATGTACCATACATACATACATACCATTACCCACCCACCAACCAACATCACTGCATAAATGCAGATACTGCATACATTTGCAGCTTCAGTATCAGTCAGTAGTATACATTTTTGCATCTACTAATGTCGCACTGGTCCAGTAAACACCAAGTACATACAGTACACAAATATATACAGTACAGTACAATAGTGCCAAGATGCAAGCAGGCACGACAAGCCAGTGGCCACTCGCACCCAGCTCACACCAAACGCCTCCTCTCTTCACGCTCTATCTCTTTAGACACTGTGCTTCCGCTTCTCTCATCAAATGCAGCCGCATGCATGCATGGCATGCGCTGTTCAGGAGACAGCTATCGCTTTGTCATGGCCCGTTCACAATGGACGCTGAAAGCGCGACGTTGAGACGGTCGCCGCCGGCGTCAACGTGAAAGCCAACGCAGATTTCGACGTTCGATGCGAACGCAGATATCGACGTTCGATGCCAATGCAGATATCGATGTTCGATGCCAACGCAGATATCGATGTTCGACGCCAACACAGCTATCGACGTTCAACACAGATATTAGCGATCGTAGATAAAAGTAGCAAACATCGGCGTAACTTGGAAATATGTACGTATGTATCAAACAGCATCATCCTTTCTAAAAATAAAGATTTGCATAGCTTTTCATAATCTGCGTTGAACGTCAATATCTGCGTTAGCGTTTGCGTTGACGCCGGCGGCTACGCAGCATCAAAGTCGGCGTTCAGCGTCCGTTGTGAATAGGAAGAATAGGCCATCAGTAGGTAGCCAAGAAAATAGCTACTACATACGTACTTATATAAAAATTATCAACGAAGAATCTTCTCAAAGGGTGGAAAAAATTTTGAATCATGAAACCTGATAAAGCAAAAATAAAGCAAGCAAAAAACACCGAAAAATTGAAGTTGGCTGTGCGGATACCAGAAAATATCAGTAAAAGCAGCACTAACACTCGCCGAAGGCGAGAAATTTTTGCAATGTCTCTGTCTGAAAATGATGGAAACGTACTCAGAAATTTTTACGCATACTCTCTCTCGGTACTCAAAATTCAGTGCGGTCCATGCGTTTTCACGCAAAATCAAATTCGAGTATCATCCGAGTATTTCGAGTACGTACATCAAATTCGAGTATCATCCGAGTATTTCGAGTATTTCGAGTATGCGCGAGCACCCTGAAGGTTGGTTGAAAATGACTTTAGACCGTCAATAACGCCGATATTTCATGACGATGATGTTTTTACGCTATAATATCTGCGTTGACGTTGTCGACGGCAATGCAGCGCAAACGTTGGCGTTTTTGGAAAACAAGTGAAGTGTGTTTCCAAGAGAGAAGTAGTATACAGCAACCGGATAGTATGGAGCAATAAGGTAGAGAAGTCCAAATCATATCATGCACAATATTATGAACAGAAAGATCAAGCTTGCTATGTTTTGGTTAGCTTATTCATAGTCATTTATCCTACTCTAAGCATGTTTCACAAATATCCTTTCGCAATGCTCTTTTCTGCCAATATGACGCTGTGCGTCACCACACTCCCAGCAGCAAAGAAGTGTGGCGGCGAGTGATGGGTTGAGTTAGGTGACATTTGAGCCTGATTTTCGTTGATGAAGCTTTTTTGAATGTAGATGCAGTGGGAATCCCAGTAAATCCGCCAGGGCTTTGAAGAAGTGTGAAGCTTTGACATTGTTGAAGTGCATTGCCCTTTGCTGAGTAGTTGAGGATCGTTTGTCGGGTTCCTTGCAAAGAAGACGGTGGTGTCCAGTGTTTCCACAGTTGTAGCAAATTCTTGGTGGTTTATTACAGTCGCTAATTTGGTGATTGCTTGAGAAGCATCTGAAGCACTTGTGTTGTTGGATGAGAATGTCCTTCCTTTGTTTTCGGGATGAGTAGGTAGGGCACATTGCATTGAAATGCTGGCCACCACAAAAAGCACATGGTTTGCAGCTGAGTGACTGAGGATGTGCTGAAGTTGTTGCAGCAGTAGTTGAAATTGTTGTAGCAGATGAAGTTTGTTGTGGTTGTGGAGCAATTGGCTGTTTGTAGTATTTCTTCTTTTCTGTTGGGTCCATGATGGTGGGGCGTTGTTGTGGTTGAGGCGACTTCGCAATTTTCTTCTTTGCTCCAGTGCTTGGAGGAGTGTTGTTGGAGGAGCTGGGCTTTGCATCAGTTGTAGAGGCGTTGCGTTGAGTTGCCTTTTGTTGCAGTTGTTGTGGAGATGGAGACTCCCAGTCGATTTGTCCTTGAGTGCCATGCTGGCAAATGTCACTGTATGTCTGAATGCGTTTTTGATTGCCAGTTGATTGAGTTGTCAGCTCAGGTCGAATGTTAGGTATGTCACGCATGGTGAAATTTTGGCGAATTTTAAGCTGTTGGTACAGAATTTGAGAGCGATCACTGCTTGGAGGTTGATTCATGATTGTTGAGAGCATTTCATTGAAAGCTGGTTTTGTAAACTTGGACAAAGCAGTGACGATGAACAAGTTGCTGAAGTAGTCTTCAAATTGCAGGTGGTAGTCATAGCAAATGTCAAACAAGCGTTCAACAATGTTCAGTAGATCGTTGCAAATTGAGTTCTGATTCTTGATGAAATCAGCTCCTGGAGGATTTTGAGTAGTTGGGCCATTTCGTGGCAAATCTAGAACATTTGGCATCATGACCAGTTGCAGATACAATTCGTTGAGCTGCTTGTCCAGGGCAGCAATTTCCTCTGTGGTGAGATGTTTGGTTGAACCAATTCCTGGTGTCATCATTGCCATTTGATGAAATTGGTGGGGTTGCTCTGAGTTGAAGTATTGCTCCTGCAGGGACCCCCTCCCCGAAAACGAGAATTGCGATGAGGCATCCCAAAAAGTAGAATCGCTAGATTCGTAGCAAACTGACTGCGCCACTTTGGAAAACAAGTGAAGTGTGTTTCCAAGAGAGAAGTAGTATACAGCAACCGGA
Organism: Epsilonema sp. ZAB3_2; assembly: GCA_030247985.1. NCBI lineage: Eukaryota > Metazoa > Nematoda > Chromadorea > Desmodorida > Epsilonematidae > Epsilonema > Epsilonema sp. ZAB3_2. The sequence goes on from JASAMW010007018.1 coordinate 11,329, forward strand.
TAGTATGGAGCAATAAGGTAGAGAAGTCCAAATCATATCATGCACAATATTATGAACAGAAAGATCAAGCTTGCTATGTTTTGGTTAGCTTATTCATAGTCATTTATCCTACTCTAAGCATGTTTCACAAATATCCTTTCGCAATGATCTTTTCTGCCAATATGACGCTGTGCGTCACCACAGCGTTCAGCGTCCGTTGTGAACGAGGCATAACGATGATAGAGGTGCACCCCCCCCCCCCCCCTTCCCTACGGCCCGATTTACCCCGTACTACTATACTCACAAAAGCTCGACATCCAACCTACCTCTGCTTGGCGATAAAAGCCGACTTTCCTCCTCAGCCTCAATTCGTTCCAACTGTCTCACCGCTTCCTGTTGTTCTTCCTCCGCGCTTTTCTCTCTTTTCTTTCTCCTTTTTCTCCCATTCTTCCCTTCGCTCTTTTCTTTCTTCTTCCTCTTATTTGCAGCTGACAAAGATGGTTTCTTGCTTTGTGCTTCGCGCTGTTTTCTCCCAAGATTTCTTTTCTTCTTCTTGTCAAGGATAGGTGAGACATCATTCCTTGCGTTGCCTTCCGTTTCCTTATCGCTTGAGGCGATTCTAGCCCGTTTTTGCGGGACGACACACATTTGTCTTGCTTCCACTCGCTTCACAGGCTGAACCAGGGCAATTTCTCTCTTTCTATCCTTCTTTTTGGGCTTCCGCTTCAATTTTACCAACAGTTTACTACTACTCTTCTTCCTCTTCCTGCACCTTATCTGTTCTTGATTTTCAGTTTCATCTTCCATACTTTCAGCACCCAAAAAGTCGAAGCTGCTTTCTTGATCAAGAGTAGGCAATGAGGATGACACGACTTCTTCAGCTGCCACTGATAGATCTGCTGCTAAGTAGACGGTCGTAGTGTCACTCTCTTGTTTCGTTATGCATTCTTGCTGAGCAGCCGTGGCAGCTTCTATAGCGGCGGAGTCAGAAATAAGCGTCAATTCGTCAGCCTTTTCTTCTTCTCGCTTCTCCATCTTTTTCTCGGGATTTTGGACGTCAGAAAGTTGAATGCAACATTCTTTAGTTGGACTGGCAACGGAATGAGTTTGGTTTCCTTCTTCTTGTACTTCGCCTGTCGAGCCTAGCTGCTTTTCAGTACTGAATGAAGCTTGAGCAAGAGTTGCTTTTTCTTCTTCCTGTCTTATCGATTCTTGGTTTTCTTCTGCACAAGATGAAGCTTGAGCAAAGGTCGAACCTTCTTCCTCTCTTATCGATTCTTGGTTCTCCTCTGCACACGACGAAGCTTGAGCAAAGGTTGGACCTTCTTCCTCTGTTATCGATTCTTGCTGCTTTTCAGCCTTCCTCGAAGATTGAGTGGTGGTTGTGCATTCTCCTTTTTCTTCTCTTGTGGATTCTTGTTGTTCTGCAGTACAAGACGCTTGAGCACAAGTTGCGTCTTCTCCCAACTTGTTACTGATCAATTCTTGCTGCAATTCAGCAGTCTTCTCAACAATCTCAAGATCCTCTTCCCTTTGCAATTCGTGTCCTTCCCGCTCACAAGTTGCGTCTTCTTCCCTTATCGAAACTTCTTGGTCCTGCCTTTCCTCTACACCATATGGAGCTTCATCAAGAGACGCATCTTCTTCTTTGCTTATCGATTCCTTCGCTGCTGGCTCCCTTGACTCCACCCCTCCTTCAATTGCAGCAGTACCAAGAGTTGATAATTCACAAGACTGCGACACCTCTGGAGTCGCCGGCTCTTGTTCAATTTCTTGCAAGCAGCATGGTGTCACCATATCTGCTCTACCAGTATCTTCTACCAAATTCTCTTCTACCATATCTCCAGCAGAAAAATAGGGAGGAATAGAATGCAGGAGGCAAGGAATATCCAAATTGCTCAAAATATCCCAGTCTGCGGCTTCCAAAAAGCCGCTATTTTCTTCAATTATAGCTTCATGCTGGTATTTGTTCACAACTGGCAGCAATGTAGACTCGATAACTTTGATAGCGCTGGATTCGCTGATCATCTTTTTCGAAGGAGAAGAAGATTGCTGCTGCTGTTGCTGTTTCTCGTCAGGGGGTGGTGGTAAATGGCGAGGCGGCTGCGTACAACGACGCCTATTGGACGAACGAGAAGGCGACGACGGCTGTTGATTGGTCGACAAAGTCGACGGCTGCTGATTGGTCGAAAATGATTCCGACCACGTCGACGGTTGCTGATTGGGCAAAAACGATGACGTCGACGGCTGCTGATTGGTCGACGTCGACGGCTGTTGATTGGTCGACAAAGTCGACGGGTGCTGATTGGTTGACGTCGACGGATGCTGATTGGTCGAAAACGATGACGTCGACGTCGACGCTTGCTGATTGGTCGAAAACGACGTCGACGGTTGCTGATTGGTCGACGTCGACGGCTGCTGATTGGTCGAAAACGATGACGACGTCGACGTCGACGGTAGCTGATTGGTCGAAAACGATGACGTCGACGGTTGCTGATTGGTTGAGGTCGACGGCTCCTGATTGGTGTTCGACGACCGATTGGCGTCGTTTTCGTTCGCCGTCGCAGCCAATGAACGGCCGTCGTGTTCCTCCTCCAGCGACACCAGCGCCGTCGACGAGGTAGCGGCGTCGACAGGAAACAGCCTCGCTTCCGACGGACAGTAATTTCTCATCTCCTCTCTTGTCAGCCGTACGGGCCTCGCGTTTTTAGGCAAAGTCACGCGTTTTCCCAGGAGGTTGGCCTGGATTTTGCTGGAGTGGGAGCAAAACTTCATTTCTGCGACCAGTGAGTCCAATTTCTGGAAATATCGAGCGAGGAATGTGTCCTCGGGAAGGTCTCCGCTCGACCGATAGAGCGAGAGAATTTCTTGCAAATTCTTTCCGTGAATTCGACAAGAAAACTCGAGCGTTTCTTGAGTCTGAATTTGTTGGCGTAGTTTGCACAGAGATTTTGACTGCTGAAGCAGGGCGTAGGCTGAGGGGAAGTAGCCCTTTTCCACCAAATAACCGAGAACCATTTGATCCGCGCAGGGTACGGAAGAAGGAATGTCAGAGATGCTGGTTTCGGCGTTTGAAGAGGAAGAATCCATCTTTGACAGCTGTCAGACCACCTATAAACACAAGGAAACGAGTAGCGCAAAAACTGGATAAAAAATATCGCGAAATATTCATATTGATTGCCTTCATTTTCGTATTTTATTCTTATTTTCTGAATAATTTCTATTTTTTTATTTTTTTTGAAAACAAAACAGCTAACAGCAGTATTTATTCCTATTCAAAATCTTGCAAACGTCTTCTTAGGTTTTATGCTTTCCAATTTTCTCCTGCTCTAATCAACAAACGCAACCAGTCTCACTTTTTGTTTTTATACGCACAAAAGTGGCATTATTTTCTTCGTTTTGAACACATGTCAAACTGATCAAACAGCAATTATAATAAAATTTGAAATAGAAATTTTTTCCAATCCAAATAAAAATATTGCTCCTTACAGCCTTACAGCATCGTATCAATTTCAGCACTACAAAGAACGCACGTGATTTTGTCAGTGATCGCTTATCAATTATATCATATCCACCTTCACTTATCAGGAAACTCAGCTATCGCCGTCTTATGCTCAGTGGAGTTGGAGCCTCTCCTCGCCCCACTTAACCGCGCAGATCTGCTTCTTGGTCTCGATTCACCTGGTCCCAGCGAAGAATGAGATCGTTCCCCGTCCACAGAGCGGGCTTTATCCTCGACCAGTAAGGACAGGCGTCGACTGGAATCACCTTTGATCCGCGTGACACCTGTGTGCGGCTGAAACATGGACATACGACGCTGAGGCTCCTTAATCAGCAACAGATTTAGACGAGGAATCGTTTCTGGCGTCGGGATGAGGAGTCCGGTTTCCGGGGAAATCGGGATCCGGCTGGCGGATTGCATTTTCACTAGAAAATACAGCAAAGAAAATACAGCAAAATACAGCATGTCCTGGCGGATGGTCGCGCAGAAAGACAGATGAACCAGCCGAAACATCAAAATCACGAGTTTACCCAGAGCACGACAAATCATTTCGTTATGCTGTGTTGCGTTGGAGTGGAGTGGAGTGGAGCAGCTTTGGCGAACCAATGACTTTGATGTTTCGGCTGCTCATGCGTATGGCCGCCCGGTGCCATATTGCAAATGCAACCACCGAGAATTATGTAAGACTGCAGTGCTAAACTACTGAATGTTTTGGAAATGCAACTTTGCCGGACGTAGAGCATCAAAATACCTACCTTGGGGTGGGGGACTTGGACTGTGGTCCTCTTCAGCAGGAGATACCGACCTGCGCTCTCTTATCACTGCAGCAGTTGGGTTCACGTTTAGTTGCTGCATCTTTCCCAGCGCTTTGTTTTGCTGATATTCTCCGGAGTCAAAGTACTTCTAAGCAAAAAATGCATAGTTTCCTTATCATCTTGTCAACACAGTTTGTGAAACATAAACCTAACCAGTTCAGACAATATCACTCGTCAGCCAGCTATATTACATGAACTCATAAAAATGATGTTTCAGTGCTATTTTCCTACCCGATGAGTCAATCGAGCTTTGAGAAACTCCGACTGTTTAATCATCCTTCCTTGCTGCATCAGTTCTGGATGAAGAGCTTTTAGCTTAGCTTCTTCCGTTGCTTCAGCTTCCTTCATGGTCTGAAACAAGCAGAAAATTTAGCCAATTATTATTGCTCAGCCGACGCGAGCAATTCACATGGCGTGTGCGCTTTGAAAAGGTCACAAGGAAGGAGAATGTAGACATAGCTGCTTTGCCTGGGAAATAAATACATCTTTTGCTCTTAGCCAGCGAAGCAACAGAAAAAATACAGTAGATATAAATGCAACAGGAAAAGCTACGCTAATAAATCATTCGATTTTTCAGCAAAATTGGATGTTTTTCTGGGCCTTTTTTTCCATATTTCGTCGTACGGATGACTGTCAGTCAAAGTCAACTACTTCTACACCCAACCTGCACAATGCGGAAGAAAAGCAAGAAAGAGAAAATCGACAAAATAGTAGTTTTTTGGCGGGTAAAAATAGGAAAAGGCAGGAAAATAGCCAGTTTTCGAGCTAGGAAATGAATAGCCCTTTGTGTTTGTTAACTCCTTTGGTCCGGAAGCTAAAATTAGAACCTTGAGCTTAGCTCTTTTTACATAGGACACAGGAAAATAGCAAGATAATAATCCTATGGTGCAAGGAAAACGTATATATTATTGTATTTTTTTAGATCTAAGCCTAGCAAAACAAACAACCAAAACGTCGAAAACACATGGTGTAGAGCAGTGTTGTCAACCTTCGAAATTTACTGCGGCGGTAAAGTAAGGTAAAATTACCGGCAGTAGACACGGTCATAATTTTTTTACCACAGTACTTTCTGAAATAAATTGACGGTAAAACGGTAAAATACGGTAAAAATTTTCTCTGTGTTTTCAACGATTCTCGTTTATTTTGTACATAATGGCATGCGTGCATTGACAACTCATCGCCATCGTACTTTTGGCAACTGAACGGTGACACTATCACATGTCCATACTAGCTTGGAAGTACTGTACGGACATACCCAACTACCGCAAAGAAAACGACAAAGAAAACGTAGGTTACAATGTGAGGAATTGAACAGGTGAGGTGATGAAGAATCGTCATTCGTTGACCTGCGTCATGATTGGCTGGGATCTATAGGTTCTAGATGGTCGCAAAGTGACGCCGGGTCACATGGATAAGCGACGTTTGCGACTCATGCCCATCCAGAGTCATGACGCAAGTAGCGGATAGAGCCAAAATTCACAAAAATAGCGCTGGGCGCAGGTTCAATAAACAACCTGCACTACTTTTTGAGCATAGAAAATGGCGTCCCCTCGCAATAATCTAAAATGATCTGATGCTATACGTACTTTATATACCACGGTAGAAAGAAAACGGTAAGAAGGTGAAGTTATTACCGCTGCAGTAAACGGTAAAAGTACAGTAAAAAGTACTCTTTTACCGCCAAAATTTTTGAAAGTACCTACTTTCGGCTGACTCGACGGTAAAAAGTACAGCCAAATAATTTACCGTCACCATTCAACGGTAAAAAGTACAGTACCGTTTTGAAAAACTGCAAAAGTACAGGCGGTAAAACGGTAAAGTAATTACCGTTGACAACACTAGTGTAGAGTATAGTACAGCAAGGTGCATGTATGTATCCGATTACACACACACGGTACCTAACCTTGTATGTACGTCTGTGTGTCTCCTACGTAAATCAGCTTAATGTTCTCGTCATGACATGAGCAAGTGAGCTCGAGCTGTACGTTAGCAGCAAGTTTCAAAAGAGTCTGCGTATGCGGGCAGCTAATTGAAAAGGGGAGTTGATTAGTGATATAATAGGTGTACGTAGATAGCCTGACCAGTAGTCGACCGCAGACAGGCCAATTTACTCGGACCGAGCACGTCGGTCTTGTGTGTTGAAGCATAGGAGCCGACGTATACGGTCCGACTTCAGCTCGCACCTCATCAGCAGTCTGACAGCGTGAGTACTTTTTTCCGCACCCCCCATCTTCTCGTCTGGCAGCGACGAGCTCACACCTTCCTCGAAACTTGCACACGCCTTGCTCGCTACGTGAAAGAAAATTGTCTGTGTGACGCGCCGAGTTCTTTTGGTCTGTGCGCGGTGTGGGCAAGCGAAGAACAAATTTGTAGGCGTGCTTTGTACGCAAGCAGGGAGGAGAGTGAAAGAAGTGAAGAGAACGCAAGCGTGCGTGTCTGCCACTGGCGACTGGCATGTTTTGTATACAAGCAGCGGGAAAGAGCGAAAGACCGACGGGAAGGGTGAGAGAAAACAAAAGCGCTGTGTGACGCGACGAGTGGCCATGTTTTGTTCACAAGCGAAGAGAACCAATTTTATACGTTACGTGTAAATTTCGCCGTCTGCCGCTGTGAGGAAGGGAAAATGTAGGCGGTGCGAGGACAAAGCCTTCGTCTGACGGGCAGGGAAGAGAAAGGTGCGGGAATAATTGAGAAGGGTGCTAGAATAATTTTGTCCGTCGGGTGGCACAAAAGCGCGTGTGACGGGCAGAGTATGGGGGAATCCGTCGCCTGTTCTAGGTGCGTATACGTTACGTGCTAGGTGCGAGTGAGCTGAAAATCCTGTCTGCTGTCGACTAGTGTATACCTCAGGCAAACCTACCGCCAGCTATGAAGCAGGGGTACATCCACACCAAAAAATAAAATCACGAAAGCAATGAAAAGAGGCAATACATAAAATCATGAAGTCGATTTTTGCTTGACACATTCCAACAAACGAAAAACGTCGATTTCTTTGGTTGGTTAGCAAACAATGCCGCCTCGTCCCTGTCCCACTAATTTGCGACTGTAAATATTGTGGCGGTGCGCCCTCAATTTTTTGTGCATGCATGTACATAGACATACCCCAGTGAGCAGTAATATAACGCGCCACCTAATAATGTATAAAGTGTAGCAAAGGCAAAGGCAAGGGCAGAGATTTCAGACTCTTAGCCCACGCCCCGTCCCTTGCCCTGTACATAGGAACAAGTACTGAGGCTCGCAGAAACTTGATGAGGTTTCTCTGCGACGACTGTCACTTCGGAAAGTGAATTGATTGAGGCTTTTCCTCGCTATTAGCCGTCAGCGAGTTTATGAGCCTTTTGCGCCTTACTGTAACGATTCAAAATTGAGGGATCTTTGAAATGTTATTTTGTTTACCTAGTATGCTGTGCGAAAACGCAGTTTTTTTACAGAACAAAACGCCAGTTTCAAAGCCAATTTTTTACAGAACAAAGCCATTTTTTTAGTTTTTTGGAGAGAAAATGGCGAAATAGGACGAAAAAATTCATGAAAAAATTTCTCACCAACAAAGATCCTTATTTTCGAAATGTTACAGTATGACAGAGACAGTCTCCTGGAACATCGCGTCGCGGATGCTGGGTGACGATCGAAAGTGCAAAACGCGATATGCCTCAATGCCCGTGGAAAGGAAGGGGAAGTTGCATATCCTTTCAGGGAAAAAGCTAATAAGCTGCGATGTGAAAGCTAATTAGCTTGTATTTAGCTAATGAAAGAAAAAGCCAACAAGTTGCGTGCGAAGGCAACAAAATAAGTGTGTAATGAAGAATGCCTTGTTAAGAGAGTCTTTGGAAAAGAAAGAGCCGAAGATTTCATGAACACCTTGTCTTATTTTGCGTAAGCACATTAAGCCCGGGGCTATAGAAAACAAGACTATAAAATTTCGTAAAGTATACAGCACTGATGTCAGAGTAAAATTTACCGGTACTTTACCCGGGTAAAATGGCCAATTTTGGGCCGGGTAAATTTACTTTACTTTACCCGATGTAATGACTTATCGGGTAAGGTTTACCGGTACCCGGCAGTGTGGACGCTTACCCGGGTAAAAATGCTGAAAGTGCGGGTAAGTATGGCCAATGCTTACCCGATTTACTCGGCACATACTTACTCAGTACTTACCCGGGTAAACGTACTCGAGAAAAGCGTGTGCTCTAGGCAGCTCATGCTCAGCACTCGCGCGCATCTATTCCTTCCACGAGGCGTAGAAGACAACGCACGAAGCGGCACTTCAACGTTCGTTCATTCGCGCATACGTATCTTATGTTATGTATTGTACATAGTATGTACATACCACGTATGTAAGTACGTACGTATGTATGTATGGTACAGTATGTATGTACGTATTGTACAATAGCTCACTTACGGTCAGGCAAAATGGTGGTGCCGATGAACGTACAATACATGCATGTTGGTAAGTAATGTATGCGGGATGTAGCGGCAAGCTACTGCGATATTCAACAGTGAAAGTTCCGTTGATGAAAAACCTGGAAAATTAGGGCAACGGCTTGAATGAAACAGTGACACAGAAAAAACTACAAAGGCCAGGCCAAGCTATTGCTAGCTTTTTAGTACTAGAATAACTTCCTATACTTACTCGATTTTACCCGGGTAAAATGCGTCATATGGCTTTACTTTACCCGATTTGACAGGAGCCGGGTAAATTTACTTTACTTTACCCGGGCTAGGGCATACCCGGGTAATTTACTTTACTTTACCCGTTTTTACTGAAGACCGAGTTGACATCAGTGGTATACAGTAGTTGCATTGCAAGGATAGTCTATACATACGCGAAACAAGAATAGAAAGCTGCATGGCCCGCGCAGATCGATCTCTGACCGGAAACGTCTTGATAAAAATCATCGAATATAATGGTGGATCTGGGATCGCAAATAAAAATAGTGGATCGTAAAATAAAAATAGTGGATCGATAATTAAAATAGTGGATCGTATATAAAAAATAAACGATCGTGGGATAAAAATAACTGATCCACTATTTTTTTTATATTTTTATATATATATATTTTTTGTTTACGAACCACTATTTTTTATCGATCTAGCATTTACATATTCGATGATTTTCATCGAGACGTTTCCGGTCAGGGATCGACCTGCCCGAGGGCCAAGCAGCCTTCTATTCTTGTAATCATGTATCCTTGGTAGTTGAGTACAAGCAAAAACGAACAATTCGATCTACTTACTGTATGTATGCGAAAGACAGACATGCTACAATAATAGGGAGGGAATATTATTAGACATAATGTTTCATTGTATCAGGTAGAGCGAGCCTCGGAATGACACAAATTTAACGACATCGTCATCTGTTGCATGGAAACCATGAAGGTATGGCTGACAGATCAAAGAGTCTTCCCTTGGCACATGTTTCACGCCTTATTTTTAATTGCAGTTCATTTGAAAAATAAACATCAAGTAGCTAAAAAGCCATAAAATTTGCAAGTGAAAATACTAAGCTGAGCTAAATCCAAAAAACTGCGCTAGTTTGCAATCTCACCGTATTGTGTTTGACTATTCCAGCGTTATCGGGTCAAAAATGTTTCCCAGATTGAAACGATGCAAGCTGCTTTTGGCATGCGTTGCCACTGCATTTTTGAGCTGTCTTCTTCTAAAAAGCTTCACCTTCACAACATACGGTACTTACTCCTACCTCGACTTGTCGCAAATAAAAGGCCGAATTTCTGAAGAAATCCTGCTAAAAAAGGACTGGTACTTTTATCAAAATCCGAGAAAGAGCGAAGTTGAGAAAGATTACGGTGCTTATTCGGATACGACATTTTTGGATTTGGAAAATGGTGAAACAAAAAGGAGGTTCTTGACGACAGCGCTTTCTACTCAAGAAAATTTTGCTCAATCTGAGTCTACTACCGTAACCGGAATGCAAAACGCCAATAACTACTGTCAACCGGTTCAACAAATGGTTTTCGTTAAAACACATAAGACCGCAAGCTCTGCCATTCAGAACATTATTTTTCGGTTCGACATATCGTTCAGATTGTGACCTTGACCTACTAACACTAAGTCTACTATGCCTATTTCTTCTGCCAGGTATCGATTGCCTATTTTGGTTTGTGGTTTCATTTTTTGAAACATTTTTAGATATGGTGAAAAGCACGGCCTCACGTTTGGTTTTCCTTCGCCAAAGTTGGTGAACAACTACGTCAGGCCTGGTGAAACTTTTGTCTTTAATGATACAGTGGTGAAACCGGCTGGCACAAATTTGTCACGGGTAAGGATTAGACCAAGAAAAGACGCAACGATTTGTCTACGTTGTACACGGTGCTTCAGAGGTGATGACCTTCTTTTAGCCTCTGGACATTCTTTGTTTCCATGGATCTGCGAATTTTTCGGAAATGCGAAGAGCGATTCCGTCAGAAAAGGCTGTGTTCTTCACAATTTTACGGGAACCAACAGTTGTGTTTGAGTCATTCTATGACTATTTCTATCTGGACAAGGGATATCAAAAACCCTACACAAATTTTATTCGTGAAAATCTGGCAAACGTCACAGTATTGAAAGTTTATCCTCCGGCCAAAAACAAGCAAAACAAGGTCAACTTCTGGCACAATTTTAAAATACGTCAAACTTATCCAAATGGAACAACTGAAGTAAAGTTTAGATATTTCTATCTGTATTCATGGAACACTATGCTATCTGACCTTGGCTACTCCTATATGGATTTGGTAAACTTGACCCAGCAGAAGATGAACAACATATTGACTGAATTGGATGAACAGTTAGATTTTGTTATGATTGCTGACAAAATGGATGAAAGCCTGGTTTTACTTAGGGAACTCATGTGCTGGCAATGGGATGACATTGTAAGTAACAGAAAGTGTATTTATAAACTTGTTATTATAGCCCATAATTTTTTGGAAATATTTCTGAGGTATCTGTTCTTAGAAATGATTAGAAATGATATTCAGATTTCTATGCTTATTTTGGGGGTTTTTCTTGCAGATAGTCTTGCGCAAGAATTTTCGAAAAACAAAAATTCAAGAAGCATTGGACAATCCTGAACTTTTGTCAATTGTTCGACAGTGGAATGCAGCTGATACAGAACTCTATTACCACTATGTAGCGAAATTAGAGGCAAGAATCGACGCTTATGGACGTGAGAAAATGGCTGCAGATGTTGCTCGCATTCAGGCAGATAGAAGAGTTGCAAAAAGAATTTGTGTGCGAGAAGAAGTGGGGCATGAAAAGAGATCTAGACTGGCTGATATCAGGCTACAGGAGTATAACCATGAGAAAATCTTCATGTATGATATCAATTCAAGTCAGAAGCAAAATGACACCTGTATGCAACTGCTGCTTCCTGAAATGTCCTACATCATTCGCCTGAGGGCAAAATACATTTGGCCGAACCGTAAGCTTCCTCGGAGAAGAGGGAATATCACCAACAGCACAACAACTGATTGGACAAGTATGCCAAGTAAGATAAGGGGGAACATAGTGATTATGACCAGAAATGCTTCCATTTTTGAAGGTGCGCCGTGAAAAGTTGTCATTACGTGTTGAAACGCCCTGTTGCATACCTTGTACAGAATATTGAAAAAATATAACATTATCGCGAGAAGCGGCGTGTCAAAAATAAATACTGCTTGTAGCGCTGTGCACTTTTCAAAATGGGGTGTGCCCAGTAGCGCGAAATTCACTTGCGCAACACCCAGAAGGGCAAAATCAAAAGGGCGATGTGTCAGTTGCGCGACGTCGCAAGTCCGCGTTGCCCCGAAAGCGCGCCCTCTATTTTGCGCCGAAAGTACGTTTGCGCGAGAAAATTTCCCGCCAATGCCTCTTTGCGCGACACTGCATTTGCGCGATTCTCACTTGCGCGACCAAAAAAACGGTGTTTTATAGTGATTATGTTGTGTCTCCTTAGGAGACGAGTTCTTATCCAATGGTAGTCTCAGGATAAAAGTAGCGCCTACTAGTCAAATTCAAATACATATTGCAGTCCCTCACTGGCTGCGGCTCTGGAGGCTGCAGTGGGGCTCTGCTCTGGAGCCGATAGCTGCTGATCTGCCATAGTTTGTGCAAATTCGAGCTGCTCACAACTGACTTGTTTGCCAGCTTCAGCTACCCTTTGTACTTTCAATTTGGAAGGCAGCGTGCTAAGGAGCTAAGTCTAAGTGCTAGGTGCTAAGGAGCCACTGTCTGAGCTGTATAAGAAGAAGCAGGATGAGTCCCACAGGTGTTAGCTGGCCAGCTTCCAACTTCCAACTTCCAGCTTCTTCTACTACGCAGACACCAGGATGTGATCTTGCCTCCGCAATTTTCAAACAATGTCCAATGGAGATTAGTTTCTGCCATATCAAAATCAGGACAGCTTCATCCTCATTTTCTAACTTCAAGTTCACATTTTGCGCAAATGAGCAGTGCGCAAACATAAATCGCGCTTTTGGAGCATCGCGCAAACATACATTTGCGCTTTTGGGGTGTCGCGCAAATGGAGAGTTGCGCAAAATAAAGTGTCGCGGTCAATTGAATCGCGCAAGTGAGACGGTGCGCATCTCTCTCGTCGCTCATGTGGAATCGCGCAACTGACAGACGCGCATAACATTTTCGCGCTAGTGGGCACAAATCTTCAAAAATTTTTTTATTGGAGTTTTGGAGTTCAGCCAAAAAAGAAAATTCTTCAAATCTTGGCGAAAAGTTCGGAAAGGAGCCGGCTGAACGAGAAAAAAATGTCGGAACTCGAAAAATTAGGCCTACCCGGGCCTACGCAGCTTCGTCGTTTGCTGAACACTTGTGAAGACCCCATCCGAGCCATCGAGGAATTTCAATCGGAGAACGGAATTCAGGTTCATTCGCTCAAACCCGCGCTAAAGCTGCTCGAATTACACGGAGTTCGACGCAAGGAATTCCACGAATTGGTGCTCACAGACTTGCGCGAGCGATTATTGGCCAGAATTCGTCAATTGGGCGGCCAAATTCGGGCCGGAGACGTGACGGAAAGAAAGGCCGCGAAGCAAATCGAGAATTTGCTACAGCAGAGTTTTCCACTGATAAAAGTGCCGCAAATTCGGCCCGTTGTACTGGAAACTCTGCGATGGATGACGAAAATTCCGGTCAAAATTCTGGACCAAATTCAGGCGGATAAACAGCTGTATCAGGATTGCGCAGTGGAAGTTAGACAGCAGTTGTGGATTCATAAGGAGTGGCTGTTCAAGGAAGAGGTAGTACGTACAGGTTACTGTGGGGTAAACCCGGCCATGGGACAATCCGGCCACCTTAGCTTCAGGGCTGCACAGTTCAGCAGCCAATGGACCGATTCAGACAAATATTTTATATCAATCGATTCCTCGAACTCTCCTCTTTAAATGAGCTACTTGGTTCATCATTTGCTGAAATGGAAAGTTCACAGGGGCTGAAGTGACCGGGTGTACCCCGTGGTCGGGTTTACCCCCACAATACCTTTTACGTGAAATGTACGGTACAGAGTGTTTCAAAAGTTGTCTCACGTCACCGAACCTCAGAGGAAAAATACCAATTCCCCCTTTTGAGTATAATGAATGCTAGCCATTTCTCCTAGAAGAGAGCGTACAGTAATGGACCGTCATTTTTATCCAAGATCTACAAAATATCAAGAGCCTGACGTTTTCACACCTACCCCGAGAAAGCGTCATTGTTGACAACACGAAAAAAATTATTGTCCGTTTTTTGTCCGTTTGTTGTCCGTTTTTGTATGGGTGTTGTCGGTTCGGACAACAACGGTACAAAAACGGACAACAAACCGACAACAAACGGACAACAACTTGTTGTCGGTTTGTTGGCCATTCCGACAACACCATATAAAAAGGGGCAACAATTTTTTTCGTGTTGTCACCATTGACGCTTCTTCGGGGTAGGTGTTAAAATACGCATTGCCTAACTTTTTCAGGCCCTTCCCATCCTTCGCTCCTACGTCTCAGAGCGCGTGAGGCTGCTTCGCAACTTGGAGGCGGGCGGTCCGTCCGCCCTGTTTTTCTCCTCGACCCAGAAGCAGCGGCGACAGCAAGCGCAGGTGCAGCAACTGGCCCAGATGATCGGCCACTACCCGCGTCTCTACGACCAACTGCTGCAGTACATCCGGAAGGAGTTCTACGAGAGCAAGAGTGCGCATCTGTGCTCGCTGCGCTTCGAACTGTTGATGGCACTGCATGACGCGGAAGCGAAAAACGTGACGGATATTGGTGAGTTAACACATACCGAACCATGGCGTCATTGGTGTCAACAAGTCGCCCGACTGTTGTCGGTTTGTTGACAACGAATATAATTTGGGGATTGACGGTTTGTTATCAGTTTGTTGACGAAATGACAAGCCGACAAACACCCATATATTCTTCGTCAACAACTGACAACAAACCGACAACAGCTGAGCGACTTGTTGACTACAATGACATCGTGATGCGGTATGTGTTGAAAATGCGGGCTAATTTGGGCCGGGTAGTTCGGGCCACAACCCCAACGTCAGTGGCCGGAGTGAAATAAATGGATGTTTATTGCATCGAAATAGTCACTTGCACATTGAGTAAAGGTAGAGGTGGCCCGAATTACCCCAGCCCAGCCGGCTCGAATTAGATACTTGATGCTTTTTAGATCCTTGTCATCAGCTAGCGTGGACTCTGGACCCATGCATCAAAGAGAAACAGTTGGATCAGAAACACTGGAATGAGCTTCGCGTGTTCCTGGATTCTATGAGACGTCAGTCGGCTGAGGTACGTGTTTGTATACTAACCGCGTTTGTAGTGCACTACTGTGGTCAGCTGTTGTGGATTGTTGATTCGTTGTCGATTGATGCCGCGTTCACCAGATGTCCGTCCGTACGTCCGACGTATCTAGGTCAAATTGCTTTTAGGTCTGGGGTGATGTGGCGATGATAGCTGCTGACCCTCACGTGGTCCACTTTTTCGCGTCTCTTGCCCTGAAAGCCCTGCACAGACAGACCACCAGCGGGTCGGAAGATCCCCAACTGCCGAGGGATATTTCCTCGTTGGTGCTGCTGATAAGATTCCTGTCACTTGGTAAGTGGACACACACATGCCGCGTTCACAAGACGTCCGTACGTCTGGTGTGCTACCATGGAGGCTGTACGGACGTCATACGTACGGACGTCTTGTGAACGCGGCAACACACGAGCAAACAACTTGCGTTGCACAGCTAGGTAGTGCACTGTGGGTGGGAGACGGCGGTAAACCCGTTTTAGAGGGGTAAATCCGGCCACCCATTTGGAGATGGACCGGGCTTACCCCATAGTACCCCAGTATGGGGGTAAACCCGGCCGCTTTATTGGGGGGGGGGGGGGGGGGGGGGGGGGGACCCGGCCTCCCATGTGGAAACAGCAATTTTCAGCACTATTATTAGATGGCCGGGCTTACCCTATGGCCGGGAGCCGGGTTTACCTCACAGTAGTGGGCTACACACGTGGTGAGTAAACTCACGGTGAATTCGACGGTGAGTTTGAACTTCGAGTTTTATTTTTCGTGTAGAGCATTCTCACTTGCTCCCAAGCAAAAAATTTTTCTCACATGTTCACACGACGGTGAGTTTCAAACTCACGGTGAATTCACTGTCCTCCCTATGCTTCATCGCATACGTACGGGGGAATTCCCCGTGAGTTTACTCGCTCCGTGTGTAGCGCACTAGTGTGTGGGTAAATTCAGGACCGAAAGTTTTTTCTGCTGAGCTATTGTTCTTCGCAATGAAACATCAACTTTACAGGTTGTCTCGCCTGGAAGATGCAAGAAGAAGAAGTGTTCAAGGAGCCCAAGCCGGATAGCATGATTTACACCAAATTCCTGCCCTCCTTACTGCAGCTGCTTACAGAAGACCAAGCGAGGGAGTTACTATCAACCAGTACCGCTAAACCCCCACCTTTAACACCTACCACATCTACCAGTGCCTCCGCCATACTTCAGTCTGAAAGCGGTCAAACTTCCCTTAACCCTTCGCCTACTGACGCCACAGCGGGCGAATGGTTAACCGCTCCAGGAAAACTGCTCACGGATTTCGTACGCACTGAACCCTTAGCCGCCCTGTTATGGCTGTACTACGCTTTGGAAACTGCGAAAATTAAGGGAGAAGAGCGGGAGGAAGGCCTAAAAAGGGCCTTAGGCCTGTTGCCGCAGGCCTACCAGGGGTTGGCCTATCAGGACACGCATTTGCACTTGGTGCTGTCCAAGCTGATTGGCAGGGCGCGGAAACGGAAGGATACGGGATGGGTTAACCGGATGGTGTTCGAGGAGTTCTTGCTCAAGGCGCCCAAGGATGCGAGACATATGAAGTGGCACGTATTGAGGGCGCTGTATCATATGGGTGCAAAGCTGACTGAAGCCGAGGTATAGAAGCTTAACACATACCGCGCCAAGCCGTACCCCCAGGCACCCCCAACTTATATGTAGGTATTCCTGATGAAGTCAATCTTTGCCCATGTGTTGTTCGCTTCCAATGTCCTGTTTATTCCCCTACCTTTAGGCATGTTTATGTATTCTTGATAGAGCAAAAAGACCTCTTGCGCATGTTGCTTGCTTC
>JASAMW010007019.1:0-13027 GCA_030247985.1 Epsilonema sp. ZAB3_2
GGCTTCGTTCCCTCCAGTTGTTACTGTACCGTCCTTCTGAGCGAGATGGGCGGTCGTAGTTGGAGCTTTTTGCAGAGGCAACTCATTCCTGTCTCCATCCATAGCGGCTTCCACCATCCGGTAAGAACAGATTGCAGCTCAGAAAGTGTCTTAACATGACGATAGTCAGTAGAACTTTCGTCTGCCACTGTTCAGGGAGCAGCCATAGGAGACGATCGTATCCGTTGGTCTCTCGTTCCCAACTTGACGAATCCGGTCTGGCACGGAAGACGGCTTCTCTCACTCGCTGAGCCAGGCTGAGAATCGACTCGTCGTCTCGCCATTTGAGTGAGTTGAGCTCGGTCGACGTTTTACGTACTCGCCTGAACCCACGACTAATCGTAGGAGACGAGAGCGAATTTCTTCATAGGAGATCTGCGGATTCTCCATCACGAGAGTAGTGTAGAGGCGTCGAATCACTCCTCCGAGAAACTTGCCCAGTTGACGTACCCAGAGGGCTTCGTCTTTCCAGTGAAATGATGCATACTCTTCGTAGAGCGTGAAGAAATACATCACCTCAATGACGGACCAGTTCTCGCTGCGCCAGACATCAGGTTTGCTGACTTTTGGTTGGTAATTTGGGGCATTCCAAGTGTTCGTTGCAGGTTCCGGCGTGGATGTAGCGGCTCCATTAAATCTTCCCGAATTGGGCCCTCCCGGGGGTCCGCCAGGCGGGCCTCCAGGTGGCCCTCCCGGGTACGGAGGTCCAGGTGGTCCAGATGGACGTCTGGGCCACTGATTCGGTGGTCCTCCGGCATTGTCATCATCCGGTTGGCCATCTCCACCAGGGTCACCACCAGGTGGCAAAGCCGAAGCTCCACCTCCTAGCGGATTAGCAGTTTGGAGAGTTAACTGCTGCAACTGGTCTGTGAGCGAGAGACCAGTGTTACCCTGGGCCAGAGTTGGCACAGTGGAGGCCATGGATGAACGTGCACCTTGTGGCTGAAAGGGCACTGACTGGGTCGCTTGTTGTAGCAGTTGCAATGGTGCTGGCTCGCGTCCATTCAGAGCAAGGTCTTGGCCATCAGTCCGTATGGCCATCAGCTGGGAATTTTGTAGTCTGTCCAGCGTAGTGATGGGCGCGATGCCAAGGCTGCGGCGCTGATAGTTGCACAAGGCAAGTGCCTCAGCAGTAGTCGGGCCAGTAGAAACCGGTGGATAGGGTCCAGGAATGTGTGCCAAGTCGATAGGACGTGGTTGATATCCTGCGCTAGCGGCTACTGTAGCTAGCGGCTGCTGGAATTGTACTGTCTTGGGAGGTTGGATGACGGCCGACTGAACTGCTCGGTCTTGACGTACTGTCCCCAGCTCGGTAGGAGCATAGGACTGTGCGCTAGACTGGTAGTTCGTCGGTAGCGGGATGTGACTGGCAGGCAGTCCGGTCACTATGTCCAGTAGTTGTTGCTGGGCTAGTAGTCGCTCGCGAATGGCAACACGGTTCTGTTCTATCCACAAGACGGCTTCAGGATCGTTCTGTTTGGCAAGTCGCAGTTTTTCAGCCATTTCTTCATCTTCAAGTTTTTCCCAATCCAATGGGTCAGGAGTTGGTGCGTATGGCGAATTGGGCGGCGGTTGTTGCAGTAGAGATGATAGCGGCGGCGGCTGTGGCAGAAATAGAGAAGTCGATTGATGAACCCGAGGACTTAGCGGTTGCTGCTGTGAAGCAGAAACTGCCAGCCCAGAGGCCACGCGCCTGCTGCCTATATGGTTGCGCCCTCCCGGCCGCCAAAGAGGCGGACGTCCTGAGCGCCCTATGGGTCCAATTGTCCCTGCCTGCGCAGGAGGTACGTACGCGCCAAATTGCACTGCATTTAAGTTAGGCACAGATACAGAAGCAGAATACGTGGGGTTAAAACTAGGAGCAGTAGCATTCAAACTAGAAGACACAACATTAGAACCACTAAACAAACTCACAAGGTTATTCAACGGTTGTGGTACAGAAGAACTTGAAGTCACTGGTGTTCGGAGTACTCCGACGCCAGTTCCTCCAACGATGAAAGCTTGCGGCGCTGGACGTGGCTGCGGAAATCGAGGGACACCAGCACCTGAGAATGCGAACGTGGGGGCGGCAGAAACAGAGTTAGCGGCGCCACCAGAAGAAGTAGTCGTGGTGGTAGTGGTAGTCAGACTCATGTTGTACCGTAGCTGTTGTAGCAAATAGAGAAGACGCTTCGCTGCTGGCGGGTTCCGGATCAGAGTCAGACGTCCGGTTCAGTAGCTCTCATAACCAAGTTGCGCTAGCTTCCGAAATTGTTCCGTATCCTTGACGGTTGCAAGGGCTCCAAAAATGCACAAGGACGTGAGGTTCGTACTGCCCGTGCACGGTTGATATTCGAATGCAGTGAAGACGTAGCGAATGCGATGGGTAGAAACCGAATAATCAGTTGAGCAGCTCGTAGAATCTCGCCGGCAGACCTTCACTTGTAGAAATCTGCGTTCAGCTCCTGCAGTGTAATGAGGGCTGTGCACAATTTCCACATGACGCTTCCAGAGTTCTGACGAGGTCTGCTGCAAAACCCGGCAATCTTCCCGTCTTGAACCCACCCTGGATTCCTGAAGGCGCGCTTGCAAGAGTCCGGCCTCGGTGAACAGATCAGAAATAGCGGCTTTCTGGCGATCTCCTGAAGACGGGACGGTCGTCGTCGTCTTCCTTCCCCTCAACCAGCAGCTCAGCTGAAGCGCTTAGCTAGGTACGGTGTACATTAGCGAATAAAGAAATAACGGTAAAATAACCAGTAGATTACGGTAGCAAATAAACGACGGTAAAAGAAAGAAACGGTTTATAGCAGATATCTCGAAGAGCAGGTGCCCGAATAAAAGGAAACAAGGAAGGCAGCCGAGCAGCGCAAAGAAATAGACAACTGAAAAAGATTGAGGCTGCAGCACGTATTTATAAGTACATAACAAGACTGCGGTGATTGGCTATTGAGCGGCTCAGATCACATCTCTGTCGTTTTTCTCGAGGTCGCATTTGAATAGTGCACGGTAGCGGCTGATGACGTAAAGTGACGTATTGTTATTTGCAGGCACCACGCCAACTGGAGAACTGGATTCTTACATGAGTTGTTACCCTATTGCGGGCTATTCTCGCTTTTCATTAGTCAAACGAGATAATTGCTGTTCTATTTTCGTTGTAGCTCCATGTTCAATTTCCGTTTTGTGTGTATACGTACTGTGCGTCTATGCCAGTCGAAAGACTCCAGCTTCCTCTTCAGTTGGATCCAGGTTTTTTATTGCCCACACACTGATGTACCTAATGCAGCATTGGCAGCTGATATGTAGAAACGTTGCCGTCCATGGAAGGATCGGGCATTCCATCCAGCTGAATAGAAGAAGGTTAACCTACACTGCAAATATACAGTACATGTACACATATAAATTGGTATGCAGTGCAATGCATAGTAATAAATGGATATATTTGAAAATTCCAGCTCGTTACCTAACGTTGCACCCGCTGTTTCCGCTTTGCTTTGATAGTGGAAGCTTTATTTTCGCCTTGCCTTGCACCCTGAGGAGTCAGGTACAAATAACAGTAACGTGGGCAAAAAGTTGCCTGCGATCACAGTACACGAGTTGAACGCCACAGAAAGTGGTTGCGTTTTGTTGGGACCAACCGAAGATGGCATGTGCTGGCATGAAATGTGGTGATGCATCTGAAAATCCAATACATACGCCACCAGTGATGAATGATATCATAGTATGGGTAGGTGTGCATAGGAGTTTGTGAACATACGCTGTACAAAAGTAAATTCCTAGCTTCTAGCCTGCCACTTCTGTGCACTACGTGAATGTTTTCCTATCGTATTGTCTGTCTGTGGATATGCTTCGATGGATATAATAATCTACGGCAATTTATTACAGGCATCCCTGACTTCCAAGAAGACCCTGACGACCTGGAGTATCTGCCACGTTTATCTTCAACTGACAAGCTGATAAAATTTTGGAAATCAAGTTTATGAGAACTTGATGCGTTCTGGACTTTGTGGCAAGATGAATATTTGAACAGCTTACCTGAACGTGGAAATATGAAGCACCCCTTGCCCTTACATCAAAGGCCATGCACATCGGAGATGTTGTAATGGTACATGAAGAAAATCTACCCAGAGCAACCTGGAGACTTGGCCGCATATCTCAACTCGTTGAAAGCTGAGATGGCAAAATACTCTCCGCGAAGGTCTGGCTTCCAGACAAAACTATTCGCAGACCAATCAATCGGCTCTACCCTTTGGAATTTTCAACTTCTACTCCAGCCCAAGATCAGATCGCGGAAAAGCAGCCAGGGCCTACAACAAAGGTTAGACCAAAAGCCTGAGGATGGTGCTGGATGGCGTCCAGGACCTGGTGCGTTTCCACCAACGCTGCATTTGCTGCTCGCGTGGCCGCGATGACCTGGCGGATGAGAAGGTTGCCCTCCTCATTCGCATACCACGTGGGTACAACATTGGCCACCTGAGCCATATTCGTGGCAGCACCTCAACGGTAGGTTCTCTTGGTGGCCGCACATCCTTGCACGCTAGTGTGGGGGCGGAGCCTATGTAGTATATTATGTGTATGCGTATGTATGCACAGTACTGTGTATGTGCATGTGACTGTACATATTACGTACTCCTGTTTGCCGATGCATAACCAGTCGTAGTAAAGTTACATCTACCATGCAGTTGAGTTCTCTCTCAGTTTTCTCACAGTGCAACCAACATATGATAGCGGCGCCATACAAATTGGCGCAGCGAGCAGGGTTCGAACCTGCGCGTGAATATCCCATTGGATTTCGAGATATCCCATTGGATTTCCGCAGGAATATCCCGTTGGATTTCCGCGTCAAAAGTCAAGCGTTCATATTTTTGGCCCTTTATGCACCGTGACATCACTAATTGGAGTAAACATTGCCACTGGTGCCAATCAAGAAAAGAGCCCCAATACCGTTGTCGCGCACTTGAACTCACAACTACTAATGCATGTATTTGTTCCATCACTAAGCCGCATGCCAAGCCGCGTTGGGCCCACCTAAATAATGATAAAAAGTACTATTCTCCAGATAAACCAGGAGACGCCCAATTACCTTTGCGACCGTGTGACCAGTGCAAGTATTCTCGCCGCCACAGAGCAAAAATTTGACAAATGATCGCGACACCGCCCTACCCCCAAGTACCGACCAAACCTCAAAGCAAAACCGGTCCTTTGTCCACCCAACGCCGGCAAAACTACAAACAACACCGCCAGCCCTAGGTACTCATGCCGCGACCAAGGACATAATACATACAGTTCCGCAGGGTGAACGTACATACACTTCACAAATGGACCGCTACCACCCTCGTTATTCTATTCACTCTGACCTACTGTAAAGGACGGTGTATAGCCCTGCAGGGCAATACAAACAAGATCAGCAAATTTGGGCGGGCTATACACGGGATCGGGCAATACAAAAACTCGGGCTATACAAGGGACTTTTTACCGACTACTTATTTTTGCTCCAATTTTAACCCTAAATGTTATTATGGATTGAATGGTCACCTGTTTGGTATTTTGGAAAACACTGATCGCTTCAAACCTACTTCGTGTGGCAGTGATATAGCCATTTTCAATTGCTGTGCTCACATTGCCAGACTGATCCCAGATTCAAGTAGCAGTGACCCAAGCTGGTAATAATTTCGTATTTCAATTGTCAACCTATTTTCAGCTTCACAGGCCAACATTTCGTGGTTTCCTGGCTTACAAAGGTGCAAATAAATCCCTGTGAACGCATTTCTTCTTTGCATTGCCCGATATCGGGCAATATACGGGCCAAAAGTGCAATATTATCCAAATTGGGTGGGCTATACACGGGATTGGGCAATACACAGTATCGGGCTATACACCGACCTTTACAGTAGGCCAACTCCGACTCGAATCCCACATCAATCTTAGATCTTCATCAACCGCTGCCGCCCTTTCCCTTTCGTTGTCAACTCGTTCACCCACGATTCCACCTCAACGTGATGATCAGATCATGGACGGGTTTAAACCGTTGCTACATTATGTGGCTAGCTTTTCGTACGCCGCGGCCGCCTATATCACCATACTGTATGTAATGTACCACCGCACCCACCTTCATTTGGTGGAGGTTCTCTACCAGAAATTAGGCCGTATGATTTCACCCAATCACCGGGACCATCGAAACCTGCACTGCAATTTCAGCAGCTGCTGTTGACCTTCAGAAACCAGCACCCCCAAATCGCTGTGCCGGCTGGTACCGATCTCCTCCAGCATTACCGGAACTGGTTGCTGACACCCACTGCTAAGAACATTGTGTACTACGCATACTCTGTCATTCTGCAGCAACCGGCTGCTCAAACCGCCCTGCTGAATACCAGGGATATGGCGATCGTCTTTTGCGCTTATGACGTCCGTCTCGCCATAAACTTGGCCTATGATGGCCCTGGTCACACCACTTTGGGACAATACGACGATTCGTTCCACCGATACTTCGTCACAAATCTCCTGCAACTCTACCGCCAATACATGACCAGCCGCGATGTCAACCCCTGCGACTTTCTCACTCATATGAAACGTTGCCATCTGCCACATCCCTGGATCGGCGTCACAAACGCCAAAATCGGGTTCAACATCGTCGGCCGCTGCTTAGAGTACCACCGCGCAGAACTTCGCAATCAGTTCACCCATGATCCATCTCGGGCGACCGCTCAGAGTCCGATTCCACCTCTTTCGCTGGCGGGATGACCGCCCACGCCCGATTCCATGGAGGCACCCGGACCGAGCCACGCTGAAGCCGATGATTATGATATTGGGTTCCCCCCCCCCCCCCCCCCCGGTATAAAAGGAGTGTGGGGGCGGAGCCTAGTATATTATGTGTATACGTACATATGTACAGTACTGTGTATGTGCATGTGACCATACATAATATGGTACATAATATGGTACCATACATAAGTAATATTATTACTTACTCCTGTTTGCCGATGCATAACCAGTCGTAGTAAAGTTACATGTACCTACCATGCATTTGAGTTCTCTCAGTTTTCTCACAGTGCAACCAACATACGATAGCGGCGCCATACACTGGGGACAGGCAGTTGTCCAAAATAGGGCGCACGGTGTCCAAGCCTCCAAAAAACATGCGTAAACCCCTTGCAACAAGCATAAAATTCACTAGCTAGCTAGATCCAAAGAACCCTAACCGCTGGCCGTAACATAACACAGTCAAGTGTCAGTCCGGTCAGCATCTGTATGCACATAACTTTTGCTGTATTTGTTCGCTCGTTGTTAACTTGCACTCTTTCCTCTTCTGATACCTTTTGTGAATCGTAAAAAATCCAAATTCTACCAACCAGCAAGGCCACAAGAAGCTTACAAAGCCCCAGAGCTTACTCTATCTCTGTTCAGGTTGTAGCTTAGCTGCATTCGTGCGTGAATCATATTCTCATCAATCTGTTGGCATATTATGTCTTTATGTCGGAGCCCTTCTTTGCTAGATGAGCGCAAGCTGCTCTACGCTCTACTGTACATCGGCCGTAAAATGTGGGCTTTAGAGCAGTTAAATTGAGCCCTATGTACTTCGTTTCGCCCTCGTTGTGTGGTGCTGCGGTTTAGCAGCTTGCTTTTTGGTCGGCGTATCGCCAGTGGCGCAGAGGCGCGTTCGTCTTGTTAGCTTTGCGAGTTTGTTTGTCAAGTACTGCAGTAGTGCTGTTGTACTGGTGCAAGTCAGTTCGTTTATTCTGGGTTTGGTCTGTTTTTTATGTCCACCACTCGATTTGTTTTTATTTGTCTTGGGTTATGTCCTGGTAAGCTTCATACAATACAAGCACAGCTCAGTTTGCTCCCCGCTTCACTGACTCCTTTAAAAAACAAGAAAATTTTCAAAGAGCCGATTTTTAGTTTCCTTCTGCCTTCTGTTTACCCCATCTGCTTATTCAGCTACCAACCAGGCTTGCAGAATTGAGCCAGAAAGCTGCCACGCAGTGGTCTCCACGCCCAGCCACTCGGGCCGGCCCAGATCGGGATACTGAAAAGGAAGTATGTGCTTCGACTTTGTTTTCTTGTAGGAGTCGCGCTGCGCGTCTCCAGGTCGTGGTGGCCACCCTTTAAAGCGTCACTGGCCTCCTCCTGGCCGTTTTAGATGCTGCTGAGAAGGTTGGCGCAGAAGAGCAGGAGCGGCTGGGGCTGTGGCTGGCTGTAGCTGCTGTCGGTTTATAGTTGTACAGTACCACATGTATTGTGTAGTATTGTACCGATGTACTACATAGGCCTACATACTATTGTATTGGATATGTATTGTGATGAACAACCACAATGAGACTTTATTTTGTAGGAAATCCGCTCTCGCTCCTACGCCTCTCGCTCGCTCCTATGTACGGCTGAGCAACCCTTTTATGAGAAAGAGTACGTGAGAAAGAGTATGTGTACGTACATGGGCAATAAAAAGTTGCCTGCGATCACACATAGGTTGTTTCACTCTTTGTGTCTTTTAGTGCAGCTCATTTCTCTTGCATTGCAAAGGCCCTGTCCTATGCAGTATATTCATGACTTCTGTTGTCGTTGAGCGTGCATAACTGATGGCCAGATGAGTGAACCAAATATTTGGTATACTACTGATGTGCTACATTTTCACTGTATAATAAAGGACGTTCATGAAACATTTTGGTGGAGCTGCTGCGGTATTTTCCGAGTACAGATGGACTAATCCAACTCCTACCCAAACTGCCCTAATCCATCTTCTGCTCAAACCTATTCAAATTGGACTAATCCAACTCCTATTCAAACATATTTAAATAACAATAATATTCGAACACCAAGGGTGCGCCTTTGCCAAAAATTTGCTAGAGAACGTTAAACAAGACCCTATTCTGTCATTCAAACCTTTCGGGATCAACTAACTAAAGGAATAATTTAAACTGAAAAGTCAAAATGATCATAATTATACTCACCACTGTTATTCATTTCTGGCAGAAGCACGCGACTCTCTGAATCTGAATTAATTGAGTGAATAATCAAAGATGATGACCTTTACCCATGGAGCGCCCTCACCTTTTCAAGAAACTCCAGCTTTTGATCTTACCAAATTCAGTTGCTCAACACAACCCCATCAATCAAGAAAAATTTGACCTTCGACCTAATCAAAAGCCACCAACCGACCCCAAGTATTCTCCAACACCTCTTGAAAGAATGGTTGCACATGGATTTCCAGCAGATCAAGAATTACAAAGAGCTATCTGTAGCTGGGATGTGAATCCTCCACCCAGGATTCTACTAGAGCATTACAGAAGAAATAGCCTTAACCAGCTTCTCAAGAAGGAAAACAAGTGATACTATATAAACGGGGAAATTTTCGGACGGAGGTAATTAAAATATAGGCCTACATACTATTTGTCAGAGTATTGTGGGCCATGGTCAGGTCAGGGTTTGAATAGATAGGTAAGTGTAGCGGCCCAAAAATTTTGTAACGATAAAGTAGGTGTGGGACATCGTGTGGGACAGGCGACGAGTTTCTGCGTCAGCCGTTCCTGCTCATCAAATGTAACGAAGGCAGAAGGGACCAACCAAAGGAGCTGTCCATAGTGGTCGACGTGCAAGCGGAAGAACCACTCTTCCTATGAGCGGATGGCTTCTTGGTCGTTGGCATCGCTCTTCTGTCGTCTGTACAAGTTGTTCTTTTGCTTTTATGTATGTCGAGTATCCCATCATGCTCAACAGCATGTACGGTATTGTGTGCTTTGATTGTAATAATGGTTGTGGGTCTGCTTTGGTGAAAAGCAATCAGAATCAGGCTCGCCTGATTCCAGACAAGCCGATGCCACCACCTCTCTTCCAAAACTTGGACCTCCCGTACGTACGTGTAATGTAATAAATAGGCTTTTTTCCGCTCCCAATGTTTGTAAAGTGCGTACACGTACAATGAGCATGAAACATTGCATACTGTACGCTTTTGCAGGTCAAAGGGATGGATATGGAGAGGACTTGGGACAGTCTGCACAAACTGGACTACGCGAAACTACTCTGGAGCGATCACTCTCAATACGCCGTACCGGAACCAAAATTCCAGCCGGTGGGAGAAGCAATGAAAAGGAAGCACGATGTGGCCGCTCTGCGTTATCTGCTGGCGGTCCGCCACCATCCGGCGGTCAGCTATGTTGCGAGAGAATGGCTAGACGACCAGTTGGGGGGCTTCTGGCGCATGCATCTGGGCTGCGTTCCACCACCCATCAATACCGGGGCCGATTGGTACAAGGTGTAGTGTTTCAATGACCGATTCGATCGCGCCCAATGCGCATCCATTTTTGCACATCAACAAAAAATGCATCGTAGTGTGCTGCGCTTACGTAGGTAGCGAGCGAGCACTACTACTGTATTTTGTTTAGGACAGGTGCGGTGGTGACAGGTGTTATGTGATGTATGAATAAGACCACCGTTCCTACACGTGTACTGTGACGCTCTGCTCTCAGTAGATTAGTTTATGATGAAACACCACTGTACGCAAGAAGCGGTAAAACAAGAGACTGAGAAAACAGGCAAGAGTACAGTACGGGTCAGCTGGGTTTATCGCACACTAAAAATATCTCAGGATCTAGCCAACGTAGCGCAAAACGGTTAAAAATCTCTCGATAAGTTTCAGCGGGATTGAAAATAAAAAAAACCGCATGCGTCTACGTGCCCTCTGTGTCGAGAAATCGCCAATTTCCTTAAGTACTAAAAATGTACACTTTTTTCGATTATTCAACATAAATGAACAAGCCGCAAAAATTTTTTCATTAAAACTAGCCTATCCTATGTAAAATTTGGCGTAGATTTCAATAATAGTATCGTTGATCCAAAAAATTTAACCCCTACCCAAACATTGTCAAAAATATACAAATTTTGCAAAATTATATACTAGGGGTTAAATTTTTTTGAAACACCGATACTGTTTTGAAATCTACACCAAATTTTACATAGGATAGGCTACTTTTAATGAAAAAGTTTTTGCGGCATTGTTCATTTATGTGGAATAATCGAAAAAAGTGTACCTTTTTTAGTATATTTTCAGTACTTAAGGAAATCGGCGATTTCTCGACACAGAGGGCACGTAGACGCATGCGGTTTTTTTATTTTCAATCCCGCTGAAACTTATCGAGAGATTTTTAACCGCTTTGCGCTACGTTGACTAGATCCTGAGATATTTTTAGTGTGCGATAACCCCAGTTGACCCGTACTGTAGTCACGAAAACAGAAAGCAACGCAACAAGCGAGGTAAAACACGTATGCAAAATCAACAACAGAGGGGGTGCTAGACGGATAAAACCATATGTAGCAATTTGCATTATGTACGTTATTGTCACTGTGTCACATCCCCCCGCTAAAAGCTGAAGCTCCGGCGAAGACTAAAACTAACAAAGACACATGACAATAAGACTACACTAGGTACATACGTACAGAAAGCAAAAAGGTAAAACCATATCGCCTTGATTTCCCGTTTCTTTCTTCTTGATCTTGAATCTTGATAAGACGGGAACCTGCTTGACTCTTGTAAAATGCGCTTGAATTTGAATCGTCGATAAAAAGCAGAGCGTGGAGTAGGACCAGATAGGGCGGCGGCTGATAAGACTGGTGGCGAAGTCCATCCGGTGGCGCTGGTCAAACGGCAAGTAAAACGAAGCGGAATAGCTCAGATCAGACCAAAGTCGCGCAGGCGTCCATCCAGCGGAGGCGACCGACCATTCCCGGTCCGGCCCAGTTGGGGCGATACTGCGCTCGAATGTTCTGCCGGACAAATCAGTCCAGCCATTGGACACGCCACCGAGCGCATAACAGCCGACCGGGTTCTTGAGGACAGTTCTGGGTCCTGGTGCGCTCGCCATGTGATGCTCTGCTCTCAGTAGATAAGTTTATGATGAAACACCACTGTACGCAAGAAGCGGTAAAACAAGAGACTGAGAAAACAGGCAAGAGTAGTCACGAAAACAGAAAGCAACCCAACAAGCGAGGTAAAACACGTATGCAAAATCAACAACAAAGGGGGTGCTAGACGGATAAAACCATATGTAGCAATTTGCATTATGTACGTTATTGTCACTGTGTCACAGTACCAAGACTCCCATTCACTCGGCCCACTGTACATACAGTACCGATAATCAACAGTCGGTATGGTGATGTAATTAGTAATAACAGTACCTACCTACAGTACGTACATTGGCCACCAACCAAGCGTCGCTCTATATTGGGCGGGGTCCGGCTCACATCTAAAATGTCACCCACTAATCTACTTAGTCCATGGTACCGTATGCTTTCTACGTCAGCCAGTGGCAGGCTACGCGCGGTGTCGCACTACTGTGTGGTGTCCCACGTATAATATGGTGTGTACCCGTACCTATGTATGTCATGTGTGGTCGCGTCTCGATTATGTTTGTGGTGTCGCTGTAGCGTATTGATTAGTTGCGTCTTCGTGTTCATCCGTTGTCCATTTCTGCTGTCGTCTCCTGTCTATGCGTCGTCTTGAGTAAAATCTGTGCTTGTGAACAGTTGACTCTTCTCTTCTCTCTCTCCCTCTCAAAGCACACCCACCATCGCTTACATGTGTGCTTTGATTGTAATAGTGGTTGTGGGTCTGCTTTGGTGAAAGCAATCAGAATCAGGCCCGTCTGATTCCAGACAAGTCGATGCCACCACCTCTCTTCCAACTTGGACCTCCAGTACGTACGTGTAATGTAATAAATAGGCCTTTTTCCGCTCTCAATGTTTGTAAGGTGTGTACATATGTACTTAGTACGTACAATGAGCATGAAACCATGCGTACTGTAGGCTTTCGCAGGTCAAAGGGATGGATATGGGGAGGACTTGGGAGTTGGGACAGTCTGCACAAACTGGACTACGCGAAACTACTCTGGAGCGATCACTCTCAATACGCCGTACCGGAACCAAAATTCCAGCCGGTGGGAGAAGCAATGAAAAGGAAGCACGATGTGGCCGCTCTGCGTTATCTGCTGGCGGTCCGCCACCATCCGGCGGTCAGCTATGTTGA